>PVKA01011631.1:0-60250 GCA_004027165.1 Ctenomys sociabilis | reverse complement strand
ATACGCATCTTCTTTTGGCCCTGGGCCTTCTTTCCTAGCAGTCAGATACTTTACTTCTGAAACAACACTTGGTATAACTGCTATTCTACTGACCCTCCTTAGCCATATTCCAAGGAGTATCATCAGGTAGTTAGTTACTCAAGTACCTTACCCAACTTTCCATCACTGTCATAAATTGCTATTTATAAAGAAAAAAGTTCGGGGCCGGGGAAAATAGCTCAGTAGAATAAGTGGTTACCTGGCAAAAATCTTCTGTTTTCAAGACTCATTAATTTGGCTTCCCTAAAGACAGTGAAATGATTTTGCTACTGTACACTATCTTACTGTGTTAGAGTAATAAAACAATGAGCTGAGAAATTGCTTTTTAAGCCAGAAGGGTGCTTTATGCCTGTGTTATAGCTGCTCATGAAGGAGAGGTGGGCGATCATATGTGCCTGTGTATTTTAGCCTGGGCAATGTAATAACCCATATCCAAAAACCTCTAAAAAGTAAAAAAACCCAAAAAACCCTAAAAATTATCTTTTAGCCTTAGGTATAAAGTTGATTTTAAGGACATATAGTTGAATCTAGTGCTGTTGAGAGCGTGTGCAAAAGGACATATTCTTGACATTTTCAAACAGGGTGCTGAATATTTGATTGTTGAATAGGGATTAATTCATAATGCAGACACGGAAAGATCATGGTAGAAAGTCACAGCATCATTCTAAAACCTTTTGAGGTATTGAAGTCAGTATTATGAAACTGTTACCAAGAGAATCACTGTTAAAGCATATACATTTATTGATGCGAACCCCCACAACCATAGTTAGTTCTTTAGTAATACAAGTTATTAAATATTCAGATATTATGTTAACTATTAGAAATAACAGTTCTGTTTAACAAGATACCTTTTTAGTATGCATGCTGTCAAAGCGAGCACAAGTTATGTTATATCCAGCTTGAGAAAAAGAGCACCAGTTACCTTTTAAACCATTTCCCTATATCTTTGTGAATTAAAATCTACTACAATGTTGCTCCTTTCACTTTCTTGTTTTGCAATATATGTATACATGTAAAAACAAGGTATACTTTGCTTTTGAAATTTATGTAATGGTATTGACTTGCTTACTATTGATGTGTATCACAAATGTTTATATGTCT
Organism: Ctenomys sociabilis; assembly: GCA_004027165.1. Classification (NCBI taxonomy): domain Eukaryota; kingdom Metazoa; phylum Chordata; class Mammalia; order Rodentia; family Ctenomyidae; genus Ctenomys; species Ctenomys sociabilis. The sequence continues at coordinate 59,110 of PVKA01011631.1, read as the reverse complement.
AACTGCTTTGTGTATTCAGAAGTATCTTCAAGTTTGTGAGTCTTTGATTTTTAAAAATTTTTTCATTTTTCTTTTTAGATTGCCAGACTAAAAAAAATCAGCCATCATGGATGTTTAACAAAAAGAAAAAGTCCTTCAAAATCTCATTTGTTCCTCAGAGTAATATCAGTAGCTGTTTCTCTGTATGTTATATTCTTTCTCTTCATTTAGAAAACCTTTTTCAGGGCTGGGGAGGTATATAGCTCAGCAGTCTTTTATTAGTGAAGGACTTGAATTCAATCCCCAGTACCACATGCTGTGTTGGTCTGTGTCAGAGCAGGTCTCTGAGACTGGGCGTGGTGGCACACACCTATAATCCTAGTGCTGGGGGGCCCGAGACAGGAGGATCACTGTGAGTCAAGTGGTGTGAAACTCTGTACCAAATAATTTTTTTTTTAAAAATGAAAAGAAACTTCTCTGCTGCAGAGCCAATATTGTTGCCTTCCTGTTATAGGGTGATATTAAATGTTACTCTGTGGTATCTATAAATAGCACCATCCAGAGTTTTATACCATGATAGTTTTTCTTAACAGTTTTTCTTAGACATCATTGGAAATCTTGAGGTTAAAATTGACTTGTTGTCTTGTAGGTGTACCATAACTTATATTCTGTTGATGGGCATTTCCATTTTTTTTTTTTACTAAGAATGTTTTTCTGTAACAGTTTACACACTTCTTCTGACTTTTTAGACAAATCTATGAGCATCTTTGTTTATGTGTATGTACATATTTATGCAGGATAAATGTCTAGGTAAAAAGTTTTTGAGTCAAAGATAATGAATAATGTGGCTTTTTTTTTAATTTTTATTTTTAGGTCAGGTAGGCTTTGAACTCACTATGTATTCCAAGCTGGCCTGTATCTTACAGCAGTCGTGCTGCCCCAGCTTCCTGAGTGCTGGGACTACAGGTGTGTGTCACCACACCTAGCCATAAATACTTTGATATTTAACTTTTAGAGGGAAATTTGTTAGTAGTTTCAAAAGCATACCAACTTATTTTACAATTGTATATGAATGTACAGTTTTTCCAGGATTGTATTATTTGTGCTGTAAGACTTTGCTAATCTGAAAAGTTGAAAAATTGACTGTCAATCTCCAGTATACTGAAGTACATGAATACTAGCATGTATTCCTCAAATTTCTGGGTATATTTAAACAATTTTAAGGTGATGTGTATGCTAATATTAAAACCATAAAAATAGAAACTTCTAAAGAATTTGAATGAATTTAGATTGTTTATATCATTTTAATTAACTCAGTTGCCAAACATAAACTGAATTATTCATGTGGTCTGATATTGGAGATCCCAGAATATGAGGGCTGGCCAGATAGCTCAGCAGATTAAAGTTCCTTGCTTAGACATAATCAGGGACCAGGATTCAATACCTGGTGTACTGGATTTGATACTTGATACCTCAGAGTGCCCTGAGCCGGCGAATGAGACTGGGCATGGTGGCGAGTGCCTGCAATCCCAGCACTTGGGAGGCTAAAAAAAGGAGGATCGCTACAAGTCTGATCTGTAGAGTGAGACCCTGTAGACCTTGTACTAAATACATAAAAAGCAAGCAAACAAACAAAAGAATGAAATGGTTTTTGGGAATTTATTATGTAGTTAAATGTTAATAGTAGAAAAAAGTGCTATAAATAATGCTCAAGTATTACATTGCTCTTTTCTGAGTGGGAAATTTGGTTAGAGTTTCCTATATGGTAATTATATAGCCCTTTGGGTGGTTGACTTCATTGGATAAGAAATGCCAAACAAAGAAAGAACTGTGAGTCAATACAAAAGTAGAAGTTTCAGTGGCTAGTTGTGGCACTTAGCAGTGAAGAATTTGCTTGGAATACAGTAAGACCTGGGAAGACCTGAAAGAAGTAGGTTTGGTAGAAAAAAGAGTTAATCTTTAGTGGAGAATCATGTAGTAAAAGAATTGGCCCATTCAAAAGTAGGAACTGGGTGGGTCAGATAACTCAGTGTACTAAAGTGCCTTCTTAGGAACAAGGCAGTGGCCTGGATTAGATGCTGTGCTGGCCCCGCCCCTGGAGTGTGCTGAGTTGGCGATTCAGACTGGGCTTGGTAGTGTGCACCTGTAATTCCAGTGCTTGGAAGGCTGAAAACAGGAGAATCACTATGCATTATGTCTACCTAGTGAGACCCTATAGACCCTGTACTAAAATACATTAAAAAAACAAAAAAGTACTGCAAATGGAACAAAAGTAGGACACTGTTGTTTGAACAGCAAAATGATGATTGAAATGATGTTCAGTGTGACTTAACTCTACGTTTGTCTTCTGGTGGAGACTGGCAAAGAGGTACGGCTACTATTTCATTTGTAGAAACTAATAATAGGGTTTGAGGAGGATAGTAGCAGTGAGAATAGAGAGGAAGCAGCAAGTAAGATTGTAGAAAATGACTTACTGAATGACTGTATGTGAGAGAAGAGGACTGAAATAAAAAGAATGATTTTGGTGGATTGACAGGTAATTTTTTCCTTTTTTATGTTTACAACGGTGCCTTTATTCCTATGTTTTGCTGCTGCATGGCTTGAATCACTGATGATCCATGCATGATTGTACCATTTCTATTACCAGTGGTGCAAGCCTCCTGATGGAAGTTATGTGTTTACTATTGGTAATTTAAGCTAAAAGGAATGGTTTAAAATTACTTTTATGAAGAGCATAGCACCTAAGTAATTTGACCTTCCCAGTTGATCAGTGGTTGATTATTAGCTTCTGTTATTCTGTGTGAAGAGACATTAAAAATGGGCTACTGTACACCAAAACAAGTGGAGAACTCAGAAGAAATAAGGAGATGCTAGATACATACAAACTATCAAAGCTCTACTAAGATGACTTAAAAATCTTGATAACCCAGTAACAGGCAAACTTTAAACAGAACTTTAAACAGTAAAAGCAAAAACACTACAACTACAGAACGCCCAGATTCTGATGGATTAATTGCTGAATTCTACAACAACTTTAGGGAAGATCTAACACCAGTATTCTTACTCTGATGAAAAATAATAGGGAAGGAATACTCTCAAAATCATTCTTGGAAGCTAACATTAGCTTGATCCCAAAACCAGACAAAGATCCAACCAAAAAAGAGAACTATAGGTCAGTATTCCTAAAGAACATTAAATGCAGAAATCTTCAACAAGATCCCGGCAAACAGGGCCAACCAAATAGCTCATCAGATTAAAGTGCCTGTTTAGGCAGACACAGAGGCCTGGGTTCTGTCCCTGGGCCTGCTTGCTGTGGCGGTCCCGCCCCTGTGTCCACTGAGATGGTGATTGAGACTAGGCATGGACATGGTGGTGCATTCCTGTAATCCCAGTGCTTGCGATACTATAAATAGGAGGGTCCTTGTGAGTCTGATCTGCTGTAGACTCTGCACTGAATACATTTAAAAAAAAAAAAAACTTGTTATACAGAAAGCAATAGACACCATAACCAACTGTATTTCATTTCAAGTATTCAAGGACGGTTCATCATATGCATATCACTAAATGAATTCATCACATAAACAGAAGCAAGGAAAAAAATCATCTCAATAGACTTAAAAAAAAAAGCTGTCAACAAAGTCCAACATCTGTTTGTGATAACAGAAGAAAATAGGTGTATATAGATGGACTTTCTCAATCTGATAAAAGCCATTTATGACTCGCCTGATGCCAACATCATATGAATCCTGAAAATTTTCCCTCCAAAATTAGGAATGAAAGGGATATCCACTATCACCACTGTTGTTAAACATTGTTCGTGGAATATTAGCTAGAACAGTCAAGCAAGAAAGAAATAAAAGAGATGCATACAGGAAAGGACAAAGTCAATGTACCATTAGCAAATGATACAATCCTACAACAAAATCCAAAAAAATTTTACCAGGAAACTCCTAGAATTAAATGAGGAATGAAAAGTGAAGCCATGATAATATGCTGAACTGTGGAAGGCTCAAGTCAACAGATTCAGACATTGCCAGTCCTGTGGATAACCCATTACTATTGTAGAATACTGGACTATGTTGGAATATTTTGCTGAATTCATGCACCTACAGTATTTGGATGGCAGTGGAATACCCATCTCTGGCAAAACTAAACAAAAAAAGGAGATATAAAGGAAGGACAATTTTGTATCTGTATATACAAAATAGGATAATTCAATAGGAAGAAAGATTTGTACTAATAGTGTTTGGACACAATATCATGTCTACATCTTGTGCTATGAATGACTACTACAAAGACAGTGTGCAATGTATTGTTATAACTCTCCTACCAGCCTATTTTGAAACTGTCTCATTGCAATTTTTTTCTGAATAAAATTAATAAAAAACTAGAATTAATAACTAAGTTTAGCAATGTAGAAGGATATAAAAATGCATAAAACTTGATGATGTTCCTATGCGTTAATAAGAAATTAGGAAAAAAAATAAAATTCACGATAGCATCAAGAAAAATTTACTTAGGAAATAACCAAGGAAGTGCAAGAGGACCTCTGCAGTGAAAATTTTATGCCATTCTGAAAGTAAAATAAAAATGGACATGAGAAAAATACAAAGATAAACCTCAGTTTCTGAAGTCAGAAGCAGTGTAATCAAAATGGCTCTACTTCCAAAATTGATAAATTTAACGCATTTCCACTCAAAATACTAAAGGAATTTCTCACTGATCTGGAGAAAACTGTCCTAAAATTTATGTGAAACCAGGAAAGACTCAGAATAGCAAAAGCAATCCTGGGTAACAAAACAGGAAGCATCACAATCTCAAGATTTAAAGTTATACTACAGAGCTGTTGTGATTAAAACAGCACAGCACTGGCCCAAGAACAGGTGTCTTAGATTAGTGAAATGAAAGGAACAATAATGGTGAACCTTTCAGAGATAAGTAGCCAAAGTGCAACCCACAATTCAGTTATCAAGTGCTAACACTGCAATTAAAAGTTATTTTAACTTCGAAAAAACTCATTAACATATTTTATCTTAAAAATACTATACTTGCCATAGGTTCACCAACACTGAAATAGAGGAAGTAGAAATAACCCCATGCACATAATGATTTGATCTTTGATAAAGGGGCCAAAAACATATACTGGACGGTTGCCTGCCCATCAGCTCAATTTTTAAGTGTCTGCTTAAGCAAAACAGGCTCAGAATCCTGTAGTTTGATCCCCAGAACCTCATGCCTTAACCAGACCTATGCTTAAGGCATCCTGAGTGAGTGAGAAAAAAAAAAATCCTTGTGAACTTTTAGGGCCTGAGTTCAATGGGGGTGCGGGTAATACATTGGAAGTATAGCCTCTTGCAGCACTGGGAAAATTGTTTGTCCTCAAGCAGAAGATTGAATCTAGTCCATATCTCTCCTCGTGTACTATACTAAAATCAGAACAGATCAAAGAATTAATAGTTCAAACAGAAGCACTTGCTAGAAGATAAAATAGGTAAAACACTAGAAGCTGTAAGCATAGGAAAAGAATATGAACAGAATCCCAGTGCTACAAAAAATCACGTGTACACAGTGTCAGGTGCAGCAGTCACAAAGGGACATTTTAACTCAAAGGGACAAGTAAAATAGACCCCTTGCTCCCTCAGAATAATATCATGGTTATAAAATACTGCATGGTGGGAAATGTTCACTATGAAGGGTTGTTGAAAAAAAAAATTCAAATAGAGCTATAGTTAATTTATGTCCATTAGGCTCCCTGCACTTCCCTCGCTAACTTGATGATTAAAGCTTTAATGGAAACTGCAGAATTGGTTTCCCGATTGCATATTTTAGGCACTAATAGGGAGTTAATAAACTGCAAAACATGTATGTATTTTACATTCAGCCTTTCCCTCATGATGTGTATTAATTTTAGTGTGCATTTAGCTGCTGCTCTGTCATAAGATGTATTTGTGTAAAAACAAAAGATTTTTATTTATGTACTATTTTTTTTCTGTTGCTGTAAGTTCTTACAGCCAAATTCTGATACACAGTGAACCAGATTTCACTTTTCCATAAAACCAGGGAGATTATAGTCTAGATGGAAAATTTAGTAGCAAGGAGAAATAAAGGCACAACAAAGATGTGTCTTATGATGTAATCAACAAAGATAAAGCTGTAAGGTCTAAAAATTGTATGCATGTTTCATATACTGTGGAAACATTCTAATTTCAGACTTTTAATTCATGACTCTTAGGTTAACTGCAGTCATCCATACAGAGCCTTACAAATTGGCATTTATCCTGTGAATTCACAAAGGTTGTTATGCTCAGGATTGCAGGTGTAGATACTAGCTAACTTGGCAAATTTGCTGAATGTGTTTCTGGAGAGATGTATGTTTATCAGTTGAAGTGGGAAGCACAGCTCTTCAGCAGGTGGATTTTTGTCTACCTTTTATTTATTTCTATCCTGGTGGCCCTTGTCTTTTCTTATGTCTGCCAGTTTTAAGTCCTGGCTTTAACTTTGCTTTAAACAGTTATAGTTGTCTTTTTAAGAAAATTCAAGACATAAGTAAAAAACAGCTTATTTATCATTTACTTAGTATTTGTTATTTCATACAGTAGAATCAGTGGGTGTTGTGCCGTGTGCTTGTAAGCCTCACACTTGGGAGGCTAAGGCGGCAGCGTCACCCATTAAGTCTGAGGCCAGCCTAGGCTACATATTGAATTGAAGCCTGAACTACATAGGGAGACCCTGTCTCAAAAATAGGAAAAAAAGTAGAATCTCTGTCTTAAATCAAAATTCATTTTATTTCTTGTAGTGCAAGTCTGTCAAAAAATGCTTTGCTTTTATTTAAAGTTATTTCACTCTAAAAAATACTGAATTTTCCAGTTTTTTTTCCTTTCATCTCTTTTGTTTTGTGTCTCCCTTCCCTTCCCTCACCGCCAATTAAACACAGTGTTCTTATTCTGAGCTACGTCCTCATTGTTTTTATTATTTCAATTTTACTGTTCCTTTTTTCACTTTAATATTTTGAGAAGAGGCCTTGCTATGCAGTTCAGGTTAGCCTTGAACTGTGTAGCTCATGCAATCTTTTAACTAATTGCCTTGAGCTTGTGCCTTAGCCTCCCAAGTGTTGGACTTGAGGTGTGTGCCACCACTTTAAAGATGTCGTCTGTTCAGCATTCTTTCTTGTTGACAGCAGAGCCATTTATTTACAATGTTTCCTTTGTCTTTGGCTGTTTTTAAGATTTTATAGTTTGGTTGTTGATTTTTTCCCTTTTTCTTGAGATAGGATCTTGTTGTGTAGTTCAGACTGAACTTGAACTCACTGTGCAGTCTTCACTGACTTGATTGTGTAGCAGTCTTCCTACTTTAGCCTCCTGACTACTGGAATTACAGACATGTATGTACCACCATGCCCAGCTGAATGTTGGTGTTTAGTACTTTGATTTTAATGCAGCCTAGGTAGTTTTCTTTGTATTCTTTTTCTTGGGGTCTGGTCATTCCCCTCACTCAACCAAAATTGCTTCTGCAGGTGTGTGTTTGTTGGTGGGATTTTGGGGGCAGCTCCATTTAATTTTCTTTTTTGGGGGGATATCATTTGTACTACAGATTCTTTGAGATTTTTTGCCATTATGCCATTAAAAAAGGTTGAAAATATAGTGTGTTCATGTGTCATTGCAAATTCAGGTTATTTAACAGATAAGAGGTCATTGGTGACTTCAGCCATAGATAGTGGAAATGAAATCCATGCAAGAAAGAAAATATGGAGGAGTGAATAGGAATTTGATGGAGTAGAGAAATATACTGCTCTAGTTCTTTATTTCTCATAATTGTGTTTGTAACCTAAATTTGTTTTTTTAGACCTTCATAATAAACAGCATCCTTTTGTCCTTTTAAAAGTACTGAACCACTTGATGTTACGGTTTCTGGTGCATAACTGCTGTAATAAACTATTTGTGCTTTTTACCCAAGGAAGTTTTCATTAGATCATATTATAAAGGATGAAATATATTCTGGAAGGGTTTTGTTATATTTTGCCTGTATTCTAATTAGTGTTTTCGAATAAAGAGTGATTAAATGCTTAAAATTCAAGAAACTGATTTGGATTAACTTAACCCACAATTCCAAGATGAATGCAGATTTTAGGGTATTTTAAACACAAACATTTTGGAATTTGGAATTTCATAGACATCAGAATACCTGGTTATTGCTAGTGCTTAAGTCCTTAAATTTGTTATTGAAATATTGTTTCTTTGTCCTCTAGTTCAAAGCAGTATTCAACGGTTTCAAGAGAAGTTCTTTATTTTTGCTTTGACACCACAACAAGTTAGAGAGATATGCATATCAAGGTAAGGGGAGCCTTTTTAAAGATTGACTTGTTTCTGTATGAACGTAATGTATTAGTAGAAAACTTAAGGACAGGAAGGCTAAACAGCTGAAATTTATTTCTCAAAATTGTGGAAGCTTCTGTTCAAGATCAAGGGGGGACAGATTTGTTTTCTCCTGAGACCTTTCTTCATCTTGCATATTTTACTATTTTCTCGTATGGCCTTTCCTCTACAACAGTGCATCCCAGGTGTCTTGCTCTTCTTTATGACACCAGTAGTAAACATAGTTTGCTTTTTAAATGTCCTGTATGCAAATATAGTGACATTGGGGGTTAAGGTTTCAATATAATGTTTGTTCAGTTGGACTGTTTCTCAAGGGGAAAATATTTTGGCAAATATTCTGTGTACTAGAAAAATTTAATCTTTGAATAAAACCTCAGTATCTTTAAATTTTAATCATATTTCTATGTAGATACATTGGTTGATTGATTGATTTTTTTTCCCCCCCTCATTGCTGGAGATAAACCTAGGACCTTAAATCATTCATATTTGCTAGGCAAATGGTTTACCACTAAGGTATATCCTCAGCATGGCAATAACATTTTATTTTTAATTTATTTATTTTTGTATTTTCAGGAAGGGTCTACAGGGTGTTCAGTCTCACTACTAGATTGGAATCATAAACCCGGGCCTGGTGGTGCATGCCTGTAATCCCAGCACTTGGGAGGCTGAGGCAGGAAGATTGTTGTGAGTTCGAGACCAGCCTGAGCTACAAAGTGAGCTTAAGGCCAATCTGAGCTGCATAGTGAGACCCTGTCTCAAAAAGACAAAAGAAAAAAAAAAAAACTAGATTGGAATTGTAGTGATCCGCGTGTTTATAGCCTCCCAGGAGCTAGGATTACAGGTGCACACCACCATGCCCAGTCTCAATTGCCATCTCAGCATGTGTGTGTGGGGCAAGGGAGGCCTGGGAATCGAACCCACAGCCCCTGCACCTGCTTGCATTAGTTTTTAATCCACTGAGCTATTTGGCTGGCCCTTAACAATGACATTTTAAATGATAAGTTTATTCTAAATATAGCAACATAGAAAAGAATTTATGGTAACAGCACAAAGACAAGTGAACATAAACTTGTATCATTTTAATTTTAGGCATTTTTGAGAGTTTCAGTGAACTTTATTAATAATTATTCTTAAATAACAAAACCTAGAACAGTTCAGTGCAAAGTGAGTTATATAGTTTCCCTGACCAAAAACTATTAGAAATCTGATTATGAAAAAATAGTGTTAGTCTTGTCAATTTCAGAGAAAAAAAATAGAATACACTTTAAGTGGTATATTTGTAAAGAGCGATCAACTAAGAGATAGAAATGGAAATTTGTATACTTTTTCAATTAAAAAGCCTTTTCTGGTGTTATCAATATATTATTTATATGGGTCTTTAAAATTTCCTCTTAATGGAAAGTGACCAGTGATTGTATAAGTGAGTCTAAGAATCACCTAGAGAGAAAAAGTTCTCAGGGTTTCACAGAGAGCGGATTGGTCAAGCAGTGACTGTGGCTCATCCAGATGGCTGACACTGACAAAAGATCCACAAGGCGCTATATATGGTTCCAGGGTAAATTCTGAGGAGATTTGGCTGATCTTATCAGATATCAAAAGTTACATTTTTAGTTATATAGGTCTTGCTTTAACTTGATCTTAACTATCCAGCAGAAAAGTATAACCACGAGGTATAAAAAGTAAAGCTAGGAGCTGGGCGTGGTGGCACATGACTGTAATCCCAGCACTCAAGGCTGAGGCAGGAGGATTGTTGTGAGCTGGAGACCAGCCTGAGCTACAAAGTGAGCCTAAGGCCAGCCTGAACTGCATAGTGAGACCCTGTCTCAAAAAGACAAAAAAAAAAAAAGCTGTATTAATATATGCTGAGCTATAAAAGGCTCAAGTAAACAACTTTGAATGTTTGCCCGTTGTGCTGATATCTCACTACTATTATGGACTGTTGGACTATATTGGGTTATTTTGCTGAAAGTACCTATAATCTTTGGATTGGCATCAAGTATGAAAAGGTCCTTTAAAGATTTCTTTCCGTATACAGCTAACAGCAGTGGAACACCCATCTCTGACAAAACAAATGAAAAAGGGGGATATAAATAAAGGACTATTTTGTTATGAAAATATATATATATGTTTATACAAGATAGGATAGATACATAGCTACTTTCTCATAATTCCTTGAGAAGAAAGTTTCGCACTAATATTGTTTAGACAAGATATCATGTCTGCATCTTGTCCTCTGAATACTATGAAGGCAGCATTATGCAATATATTAATTGTAATTGTCCTGCTAAGATGTTTTGAAACTGTTTCATTGTGGTTTTATCTTTTTTTCTCATTAAAATGAATAAAAATAAATAAATAATTGCCTCTTTAGATTTGCTATAGGAAAATTGAGATTCTTATTGGTTAAATACTTTCGTGGAACCATAGAGTTAAAAAAATTAGTTTCAACTATTCATTAGAATACTTTGGAGTCTTGCTCATATATATATATATGGGTTCCATGATTTAGAGAAATTTGTAATTTAACTTAATTCTGTAAATTCTCTATATTCAGAGTATCAGTAGATATTAATATGTAGATATGCACTGTCAGTCTGCTATATTAGTGGATCCAGACATGCAGACCACACAACTGTTTTGAACACCTAACATCTTGAACATGCACTATTGTTATGTGGAAGATTCTGAGACATAACCTTAAATTTTTTTGGCTAATCATATCCCTTTTATTAAAATTACAGGACTGAATAAAAATCTTAAAAAATGGCTTTATAATATGAACCCTTGCAGCTTGAGTGCTCAAAGAGTAGTGCACACATAGACTGACTTGTAGCTAGTTTAGGGACATAATAAAATCAATTAATAAAATGGAAAAAATATGTATTTTATGACCAAAAAGTCATTATTTGTCCTTAATTTTGTTTTTTATGAATTTCTTACTGAGATCATTTAGTGTTTATTAGGTACTTGCCAAAATGTTACATGATGTGAACCTTTTCTATAAGTTGCTTGTATTTTTAATGAACCAGGTTATAAATTGTGAACAGTTCAATCCCCGGTTCTGAAAAAAAAATTAAAAAATAAATTGTGAGCATTGCAATATATTATATGGAGACCCAGTTCTTTATTTATTTATTTTTTTTGCGGAACTGGGGATTGAACCCAAGCCCATGTGCTTGCCAGGGAAGCGCTTATTCCACTGAGCCATCTCCCCGGCCCGAGCCAGTTCTTTAATGACAATTCATTGAGCTGATTTTTTATTGGAGGAGATCATTGTTCACTTTGGTCGTCTGGGCAGACTTCACTAGGGTGTTGTGTGGGCTTTTGAAGGATGGAGGTTAAGCCTGGCGAGATAGCTCAGCAGACTGGTGGCGCACCTCTGTAATCCCAGCAGCACTGGAGAGGCTGAAAATAGGAGGATCACTATGAATCTGAGCTGTGTAGTCAGATCCTGTACCAAATACATTTAAAAAAAGGAAGGAGGTCAGAGTAAATAGATTTTTTTTTTTTTTTTTTGTCTTTTTGAGACAAGGTCTCACTGTGCAGTTCAGGCTGGCCTGAAGCTCACTTTGTAGCTCAGGCTGGTCTCGAACTCACAACAGTCCTCCTGCCTCAGCCTCCCGAGTGCTGGGATTACAGGCCTGCGCCACCACGCCCGGCTTAGATTTAGATACACATAAAAAAGCGTTTTTAAAATGAAAATTGAATGCAAGACAGAGGTGAATAATGTTCTGCCATTTATTTTAAAAAGGTACTTGTGCACACACAGAACCTACTGAAGTATATAAAACATGTGAATAAAGCTTTTTATTAGTGTGTTTTTTGTAGTATGGAGGATTGAACTAAGGTTCTCCTATGAGGTTGCTGAGACTGGCCTTGAATTTAAGGCGCTTCTGCCTTAATTTCCCTATAGGCATGAGCCCCCAAATCCAGCTGCAATCGTTTATATTAAATATAAGGATGAGGTGCTTATGTAAAGGAGAACTTGCTTGTAGGAGCCAAACAGATGGGATTCTATATCAATAATCATATATATTTATGTTTATACTTACATATGTGTGTGTATATATATATATATATATACATATATATATATATATATATATTTATTTATTTATTTTTGTTGTTGTTGGAACCGGTGATTGGACTCAGGCCCTTGTGCTTGCCAGGGAAGCGCTTATTCCACTGAGCCATCTCCCCGGCCCCCTATATAAATACATTTTGAGGTTCAAAGTATGTGAATGTATATTACAATCAAGAAATAATTAAAATTTAAATATTTTAAACAATTTTAATATTCTGTGGATGGTTGCACAGTAGTGTGAATTTTCTTAATTCCACATATCTGAACTAAACTTAAAAATGATTATATTTATCTTACGTGTATTTAACCTTAACATTAAATTTTTTCTCATTTACATATTTTATTTGAAGGTGTTTACACCAGCACAGTGAAACTAAACTTTAGAGAATGAATGTCATTAGTTTAGATAACATCAGTTTATTATACAAGAGATATGGAAGTTAGATGAAAGACTGCAGAACTTAAGTGGAAAGAGCAGCATTGTGATGCCATTTCTTTAGTGACTTAACTTCACTCTTACGTTTTCCAAGAATGTCACCATCTTTGAATAATCCTTGTCATCTACACCTACTTTGGTACCTCCATATTTTGGAAGAACTTTATCTCCAACTTTCACATTAACTGGTTGAATCTCTCCACTTTTTTCCCTTAGCACCGAACCCCACAGTTGCCACAGTTGCCCGCAGTACTTTGCCTTGAGATTTTTCTGGAAGCATAATGCCTCCTTTGGTGACAGTTTTGACTGTGCTTCTTTCAACCAATGCGTGATGAAACAGTGAGAGAAACTTCCGAAACGCCTGTCCTGCCATGGCACCTACCCCGCAGCTTATACTCCACTAGGATGCTGTCTTGACTAAGAGAAACCTACACCACCCTAACATAAATTAAAAAAAAAAAAAATCTGAAAAGTAATGTTCACTTCATACAGGTGTGCATTATAAACCTCAGTTATTTTAGAGTTATATGATCAAATGATTAAAATTCCCTTCTAGTTTCCCTAATAAATGAAAGTGTAAATTTGATATCCATTACCTAGCTTCAGTAGTCAACCAGTAGTTTGGCCTTATGTATTTTATATCTCCACCTTTTTTTCCCTTAAAGCTTATTTTATTTATTGTTTTATTCTTCTCTGTTTTAGGGAAGGTTTATAGGGTGTTCAGGGTCTCACTACCAGATCGACCTTGCAGTGATTCTCCTGTTTACGGCCTCCCAAGAACTGGGATTACAGGTGTGCACCACCATGTCTAGTCTCAGTTGCCATCTCAGCATGCTCCGGGAGCAAGGCTGGTATGACAGGCCTGGGAATTGAACCCCCAGCCTGTGTGCCTTTTTGCAGGCACTTTAATCCTCTGAGCTGTTTGACCGGCATTAAAGCAAGTAATAGACATTGTGTAATTTAATACAGAAATAATTTTTTAAAAAGCAGCTCTGACTTTTAACATGAGTCCTCAGAAATTCCTAGTTCTTATTTAGCCATATTCATATTTTCTCAGTTATTTTATTTTTAAAAGGCTTATATGTTACGTTTCCTTTTTTTTTTTTTTTTTGTGGAACTGGTTATTGAACTTAGGACCCTGCACTTGCCAGGCATGTGCTTATTCTACTGAGCTATCTCCCCAGCCCCACAGCTTTGTTTTTTGAGGCAGATTCCTACTATATAGTTCAAGTTGGCCTTGAGCTTATGTAACCTAAACTGGCCTTGAACTCAAATTAATTCTGCCTTAGCCTCTTGAGTACATATACCCTTTAGTTTGAAACAGCTGATGGGAAAGTAGTACAATTATCAAAACTAATAATAGTACAGTCTTATTAAACTATACTATGAACTTTAAATTGTAATGTCATCCTTATTGTACTTTCACTCTGACAGTTTCATTACTTTTGATAATTTTGAAGGATAGTGATTAGAGATTTTGTAGGCTGTTACTCAGTTCCGGTATGTATGGTAGCTGAATGTCTACATTCAGATTGTGCAATTTTGGCAGAAATGCCCTTCATAATGTATTGTGTCAACCATTAATATTGATAGATTTTTGTTTTGTCTTGGTGATACTATGACCGTTTGGCTTTGGTATTGTCTTCCTGATTTCTGTAAAGTCACTGGCTTTTCCTTTGTTACTTACAAACATTATGGACCACATACTTTTATTTTTAACCATATTTTATTAGTATATTTTAGATATACATAATGATCACATTCATCATGGAGAATTTGTATCTATACATAATATAATTTTTTTCCATTTCCCTACCCTCCTTTCAAACTCTACTCATTCACAAAAGCTTTCATTCCGTGTTTCCTTCTTTTCCTTCCTTCTCTGTACTTTGTTCTCCCCAGTTGAACATTTTCTTCCTATTTCACAATACCTATTATATATTTTGGTCCTTATTTACTTTTGGTTTCTCATACCAGAGAAACAGGGTATTCACAGATGTCTCTGATTCATTTCACTTAAGAGTATGGCCTCAAGGTGTATCCAGAACCACACACTTGTAGGTGAGGCATATAAGTTTTGCCTTTTAGTGAGTTCAGAATTCAGTGATAAGTAAGCAAAACATTTGTATTTTGGTGGTAATTTTCAGTTCTCCTTATGTTTACATTAGTGTATTTTTTAATTTTTGGTGAGGAACAGTTGTCTTTTCTCCTTTCCTTATTCGTTTATTTGCGTCAGTGTGGATGCAGAGGTATTCTGTAGGTTACCCCGAGACACAGGAATTTACATGTGGCTCATTGTCTAACTTTTGGTTATTCGGATTGTTTTAGATGGACTCTTTTGCCCTTTTGGTAGTCCTTTCCCTCCTAATCTACCTTGGAGCACTTCTTTACTTTAAGGCACCCAAATTTATGTCACATATTTTCTGGAATTGATCACTTCTCCATGGAGATCAGGTTTCTTTCATAGTTTTAATTAATACTTTGTTTTTTTTTTTTTTTAATGTATTTGGTATAGGGTCTGCAGCATCTTACTACACAAATCAGACTTGTAGTGATCCTCCTGTTTTCAGCCTCACAAGTGCTAGGATTATAGGTTAGTGCCACCACCCCCAGTCTCAATTATAGTCTCAGTGTCCCCTGGGGGTGGAGCCAAGCAGGGGATCAAACCCCAGTTGCTGGGTCTGCCTCAGCAGGCGCTTTAATCTATTGAGCTATCTGGCTGGCCCCCGCTTTCTGCTTTTTAAAAGAAAAAATGGTTTGACTTTGGTATATTAAGTATTTTAGATTTATGTGATTTCTTGTGTCATTTAATTGCGTCTATCCCCATGATTCAAAAACTTTGCTGCATCTTAAAATCAGTTGAGGAACTTTTAAAATATCTAATCAAGATACCTAAGTTTTATCCATACGAATTAAATTAACACCTCCAAGGATGGAACCCCAAATCAGTGTTCTTTCTCCCTTTTCTTTTTTTTTTTTTTCACACTTCTTTCTTCCTCTCTTTCCTTTCTTTGTACTCCTGAAGGCCAAACTCAGGATCTCATATGTGCCAAGCAGGCATTCTGCTACTGAGCTGCATCTAAAGTCAGTGGTTTTTAAACATTATGAGTATTTTCAGTGTGTAGCAAGACTTAAAAAACACTGCTGTGTGTCCAGCTGCTGCCCTTTCTCTGTAACATCAGAATCATACATTCTAATTTGTCCTTTAAGACTAATCATTAGTTTCAGCTCACTTTTGATGTCAATAGTCTTGTCTTCCATTTGGTACTACATCATTCCTACTGAATCCTGTTATATTTTTCTTGTTACTTTGTGGCAATATCCATGAATGTTTTTTTCTTTTTTTCTCTTTTTTGAAGGCTAAAAAAACCTACCACACCTACAGGTTCCTTTTTGCTTCTACAGCGATGACCCATAAGCGCATGGAACACAGCATGTAGAACACAGCACAAGCAGAGAGTTTAAAAATACTTTTTCCCCTATCCTGCTTTGTTATTTCATTTATTTTGTCATTCTGTGTGTGTGTGTGTTGTATATACCAAAAATGTAAATTTGAAAAATAAGCTGGTGTGAGGAACTTGTTTACTTGCTGTTTTTCTTCCTGTCCTCTTCATTTGCAGTGAGGGCACTTGGATCTACCTGAACAGAAAGCTCTTGAAACTATCTCAGTCTTCATTGATCACATCCATAAGTTTGCTTGCAATCTATTAATTCTTTTCTGTTACTTTCATGACTTACAAGTCTGTAAGTGAGCCAGTATGATTACTAAGAATAATACCAAGTGGTAAGTATATTTGGCTCTAGCTCTTAAGTCTGTGTGCCCCTGGGCAAGTGACTGAATGTCATGAAATCCTAACTTAGCCAACATGTGAAGTTTTAAAATTAACTCTTTCCTAGATGATTAGCAGAACGTTGCTTTAATTTGTACCTTCTCTTACTTAGGGAGTAGTGTCAATAGCTATCCAGCTGTACACCATTCTAAAATCTGGGTACTATCCCAAAAGCACCTGTTTGAGCTTCTCATATATTATTGGCCATTGAATCCTGTAACTTTCCATACCAAAATATCAATTAGTGAGATTTATGTCTGAATAGCTTTCAAGCCCTTGTCTTCCCCTACCCAACCAGCTATATATGTTAAGAAATAACTTGATATATGTTAAGAAATAACTCTGCCACTGAGCTACATTCCCACCTTTTATTTCTTAATAAAAGGTTTTGCTGAGTTGTCTCGGCTTGTCCATTTTATTTTTTCTATCTGTAGTGGTAATTATGAAGACTATGTGCAGTTATTTTCAAAATTGATTTGTCTATTTTTCACCCCAGCCATCTTATTTCATATTACTCTTTTTAGCATCCTATATTCTTGCTAGGCTTTCTATCTTTCTAAGCCCATCTCATGTTATTTCTCTTCTGTGAAATTATTTTCAGCAGCCTAACAAGATTTTGATGTGAATCCCTAGTTGACCCTCCCTTTTTCCTTTTCTTATGAATCATTGTGTAGTGGGAGCCACTAAAGAGAGATAAAATACACTAAATAACTGCTGTACACACCTTGCTTTTCAGTTTGATTGGATTTATTGTCATAGCTCCCTTGAACTTAAAAGACAAAGTTAGTTTCCTCTTCCCCTTTATAGCACTTACTACCTTTTACTATGAGGAGTCCTTTGTAGCAAATACTGTTACTATCTTTGAAACTTCAGTGCCAAGACTGAAATGTTCCTTGATTTAAATGAGTGGAATAATATGATTTGCTCAGAAGAGGTCAGTATTTTCTGGCATATTGAAATATTTTGAAGAAACTCTTGAGAAGGGTGAACATGTGACAAGGCCAAACAGTTGGAGCAGAGGAGACAGTGATAGTCAGCTGCTCACACTTGTTGATTATGTCTTAAACCCAGGCATTTTACTTGTATTATTAATTTGTTTAATTACCACCACAACTTGCTACAGTGGGTACAGTACTTGTCTGTTTTTAACAGAGGTAACAACAAACACAGAAAAGTTAAATGAAGTCATATAGTTTAGAACGATAGGTTCCAAGTTGGTCACTGCTTTGTCTTCTGCCTTTTATGGTACCTACAAAGTAGAAAGAGAGCATAGACTGTCCAGTTAGAACAAGGTCAGGAACAGTGTACTATGTTAGGTTTGAAAGGACAGGACTCTACATGCAAGATTTAGCATAATGGCTAAAGATAATACTTCAATACTTCGATAGTGTGTATACATCACTTGGGGATTATGTAAAAATGCATATTATAATTGTATAGGTCTGAGATGGGGTTTGCATTTCTAAAGAGTAGTATTGCCAAATTCATTGTGATCTCCTTTTTGAGTGGGAAGGCTTAGAGAGTTCAGTACCAAAGCAACTTCATAGGGAGCTCTTTTTTTTTTTTTTTTTAAATCAAATTATAAGAGGTTCTGTATCTGTAGTTAGATAATTATAAAACTGCTGTGAATAGATTTGAAGGCTAGGAGTCTACACACAGTTTGTATATTAGAATCACCTAAGTTACATGTACAGTCTATTGTCAGGCTGTACTCACAGCTATTAAGCAAATCTGGTGAACAGAATTCTAAACAAATGTGTAAGAAGTCTCCAAGTGATTAGAATGTTCAGCCAAAGTAAAGGATCACTAATCATAGGTTAATTTATTCAACCCCTTTAGAATCTAAAGTAAATGCTCCTTTTCGTGTTAATCCAATTTATTGTCTGTTGAAATAACTATTGCATAATTGTAACTCCTATGAATTAATAATACTTTTTAAGAATACTATGTAGACATTACTTAAAAGTTGTCAGTAGGTGCTAATTATCATTGTGTTTTTAAAAAAAGGCTTGTACTATATAATTAGGGAAGTGTTCGGCTTTTAAGGAGTAAGAATTAAAATGTGAATGATG
Organism: Ctenomys sociabilis; assembly: GCA_004027165.1. NCBI lineage: Eukaryota > Metazoa > Chordata > Mammalia > Rodentia > Ctenomyidae > Ctenomys > Ctenomys sociabilis. The sequence goes on along the minus strand of PVKA01011631.1, from coordinate 40,337 downwards.
CCTTTCTTTCTGGTGCGAATGTTTCTTAAAATCTTACTGTGCTTTCTTAACACATTTTGTTTCTCTTTCAAACAGGGACTTTTTGCCAGGTGGTCGGAGAGATTATACAGTTCAAGTTCAGTTGAGGTGAGTTTGAAATTTAGTTTCTATAATTTTATACTTGGTAATTGTTTATATAGCCCTGAATTTTATTTTTTTCTTTTTTATATATTTTTTAATAATTTTATTGAGAAAGTAGCAATGCGATAGTTTCAAAACGGTAGTTGCAATAGTTAAAACATTGCGTATTGTGGTCTTTATAGTAGTTGTTCCTAGTACAAGATGTAGACATTAGCCCTGAATTTTAAAACACATACCATGTTTGGCTATCCTATTGAGCACTTTTCCTTTTTTTTTTTTTTTCTTAAATGCAGACTTTGCCTGGCAGAGACAAGTTGTCCTCAAGAAGATAACTATCCCAATAGTCTGTGTATAAAAGTAAATGGGAAGCTGTTTCCTTTACCTGTAAGTTGCTTTTTATTGATCAGATTTTTATTAAGTTTTATATGAACACCAACAAGGTCTAGAAACAGTGACAACTGAATACAAATGACTAGCTGTAGCATTCATATTAGATACTGTTTTCTCATAAGAGACCTATAGTTTCTTAGAGACATTGTTTTCCAATTTGAGGGGATTTGAAAAATATTATCCTCAAATATCTTGTTCTATAATTCAGAGAAGGTCTAAAAGATCCTTTGGGATCCTAACAAATGGCAGAACTTGGCATGTGAATGTATAGTAGGATGCGCAGCAACTAGATGAGTTGAGCCTGCTGCATGGATGCTGTAGAAGCAGAGACTTCTGAGAGCAGCTGGTCGTAGAAGTCCAGAATTTCAAACTTGGGGCTTGATGATACATACAATTGTGACCAGAGGGAACACTGTAGTATTCAATTAATAACCCATTATTTGACTGTGAAGCAGTATGTGGACTTCATCACATTGGATATATACAATACGAATGTGTATAGTCTGATTTTGGTCTAATTGGTAGCCATGGAATCCTCAAACCCTAAGTTAAGTTGTAAGATTTAAAATGTTGAGTTATACTGTGTCTTACTCTGCACTGAATCCTTTAATGTGTTGCTAAATTAGTTATAGTTACATAGAAGGCCAATAAAGCCATTAAAACTACTACCTTTGCTGTTTGTCAAGAGCTAAGGTATGTTTGTTTTAATAGAAGCATTCTAGAACAGTGACACCCCCTCTCCCCAATGTGCTGAGCTGCCATTTCAGCACAGCAGCATTGAGGAGATGGGTCACTGTGTAGTGTTTATTGCATAGCATGAGATTTGACTCTGGAGTGAATATACATGCAGTACCTCTGAGAACCTGAGCAAGTCAGACAACACAATCTGGTACCCTGAATCCTACTGGAGTCAAGTGTTTATAGTTGAGTCTCAAAGGGAAGACCTGAGAAATGCTTGTTCCATGAATTTTACAGAGTTTAAGCAACATTGACTAGCTTCTAGAAGATGGATGTTGAACTGAAATCAATTAAGTTATTATTGAGGATCAGAGGGTAGATGTAGGAGCTTGGTAGATACAGTCAGACAATTATTTACATGATCCCCATACATGTTTGAAAATCAGGTGAGATATTTTGCTTCTCAGGTTTCTGGCTTCCAGGAATAGGTACTCAGGGGGCTGTTTTGTTGAAGTGAATTTCACTAAAATCTGAACAAAGGGAAGAAACAGGCCTTTTTGAATCTAAAGGATTGCAGTTTATAGCCGGATGTGTGGCAAAGAAAGGCTGGCAGAATCACAGATTATAGAAGGACCCTCTGCATATTTTCCATGTTCTTTTCATACCCATTTTTCTTTGCCTAGGATGTGACAAGATTCCTTTGATTTTGGCTCTCAATCCTATTTACTTTCCTTGCTATCCTTGAAGAAATAAATGTGTAGAAATATAGATTTGAGATAAAAGCCTAATAATGTCCAGAGAAAGTAGGGAACAATAGACAGACAGAGCCTGTGGAGAACTGTTATCTCTTCACAAATTCCTGGAAAGCTGGGATTCAAAACTGCAGATATGCAGCTTCTCCTGCAGGCTCCCTGTCCTTTGTTTTCTTGCTTGGGATGTTAACAGCTAACATTTGTGTGAACCTAGTGTTAGTTAAATGGTGAAAGTCAATAGAGATAGTAATTTGTATTCAACTTAACTAATTATGCACATTCCTTAGCCTACCTTTACCCCTCAATAAATGTGAGATGCTTCTGAGACTCAGGGCTCACTTCCAGAGAGACTAATCTCAGTGAGACCTCTGAAGCTGCTTTCATCAGGTCTTCTTGTCGTTTCTTTCTGCACCAACCTGTAACATACAACTGAAATGCATAATTATAGATGCTTTGTTAATGTCTGTGTAGACTCAACCCTGAAGATGTTTCCATTATCATCAGTGATACTGCACTAGTGATGCAGGTATGCCTGAAATGTGTGGGGTTCTTCCTAAAGTCTTTGGAATTGCTCCAGAAATAGGGTTACTGCATATGTACATGCATAAAAATTCCACAGAATTTCAATAGAGACCAGTCAGTGTCATGTTTTGGGTTTTTTTTTTTTTTTGGTCTTTTTGAGACAGAGTCTCACTATGCAGGTCAGGCTGGCCTTAAGCTCACTTTGTAGCTCAGGCTGGTCTCGAACTCAACAACAATCCTCCTGCCTCAGCCTCCCGGGTGCTGGGATTACAGGCCTGCACTACCACGTCCGGCTTGTTTTTTTTTTTTTTAGACAAGTCTGTAGCACCACTGTAAAACTCTAAATTTATCACTCCTTTTGTCCTTTTGAGACAAAATTAGGCCACTAAGCATTTCATCTGAGTATTTCTTTGTTACTCAGTCTACCGCTGCTAGTTTCTCCCCAAAGCACCAACCAACCTTGAGTTAGTTACCTACATTAATGTTAGTGAATATTCCAGCTGCTATATAAAGCACCATTTGTCTTTTAATTCTGGAATGCATTCATCCTTCAAGTTAAGGGCATTTGTAAAGAAGAAAGAGCATTGGGAGAAAGATAAAAGACATAGATACTACTTAAAGGTAGGAAATAATGGGAAGGACTTCCATAACCTGGATAGGGAAGTCCCTAAAGAAAATCAAATGCCATCTTTTCTTTTTCACTTTAGCAGTATGAGCACATGTGAAACAACTGACTTAAATTTACATGTAACTGACTGAAAGTTCCTAAATCATTTCCTAGTCTACAACTGATATTCTTGAGAGTAGAGAAATGTACAATCTTATTAGCATTACATGAAGTTCTGAAGCGTATGAAAATAATGTGAATCCCCAACAGCCTTAGAAGAAAGCTACAGTGATGCTAAAAGAGTTAAGTTGTGCTTTTATGCTTAAAGGACTTTGTTTTAAATATAAGTACCAACAGATCACAAATGAAGATTTGTGTGTTACTGTTCCCTGTGGTCCTGGATCATTGATGAACTTTTACACGGTCATGGAATTTCCTATAAGAGCTTTGAATATTTTGAGTTAATTGTGTCCTGGAGCAAGTTATTATATGTATTACCTTATAATATCCAGTCTTTGTACACCCATGGCAGTTGGACACTATATTGCATGTAAGAAGTAAGTGGAATGGAAAATATTACTTTGAAAAGAACCTGTTTCTGGACTCCTAAAGATCAATAGTGTTGAAAGTTCTGTCTTGGTTACTTTTCTCTTGTTGTTGGAACAAAATACCCAATAGTCCATAATCAGCTGGCACCAAGGCAGAGTGGCATATGGCGGAGGGCAGCAGTTCATGGTGGCAGAAAACAGCAAGAACGAAGGGGCAGAAATAAAAGTAGCAGCAACTTTGGCAGAGGCAGTGAACAAGTCTCTCTCCCTTACGTTGTATTCAGGCCCTCTTCCCCAGGGTGGGTATGGCACTCATACCCATAATCCCAGTACTGGAGTATATGAATCAATCATGGACTCTAGAAGCCTGCCCCAGTCAATGACTGCATGAGGATTTGGGGGGACAGCTAGACACAAACCTTAATAACTAGCTTGTTTGCTTTTTTACATTCATTTTCCAGGTTCCCTGATAGCTCATACAGACTAGACAGACAAGAAATTGCCTTAAGACATTTCCCTCCCTTTTATCTTCAACTCCATAAGTTGCTACTGTACAGAACAATAGTCAGACGATAAAAATTCATGTTTTTATGACTAAAAGGGGGGGATGCTTTTTTGAGCACTTGAGTTACTTTTCTGTTTTAAGAGATACTGGGAAATTTCTGTAAAACCTGTGGAGCTATAGGATTGAACAGGGAAGTAGAGTTGACAGGAAGGATGTTTTTTGAAAAGATTCCAGAAGTGGGGAATATATATGATACCATTTAGCTGGCAAAAAAATCCCAAATTAGTTTTTCTTGGTGCAGCTCTTAGAAGACCTATCAGTACTGTTCCCTTCTTCCTAATAAATTCTGAGATCATGGATTCATTTCTGGATGCTCTCACTCCAGTGATCTGTCTCATATCGATCTGTCTCATATCAATGAGGGGAACTCAACCTTTTCTATTTTTTAAGAACACTTCAAGATGGATAATTATGACATCTAAAATAATAACTGCAATGGACTTAAACTGCCAAATGTAAAATGGATTTATAATTTACTAAAATCACTAGAGGCTGTACCCACTCATTACTTTGAAAATAGGTGAAAGATAATCATCCATTTTATAGTGTTTGGGGATATAGCTCACTGGTAGAGTGCTTGCTTAGTATGAGCAAGTTTTGGTTCAATCACCAGAAGCAAAACAAGCCAAAAAAAAAAAAAAAAAAAGCAGCTGATCATTTCCTAGTAACCAGATATTGATGTTATCAAGTTCTTTTTATGGAAACACTGCGGTTAATATAGTTAAAGAAGTAATATAGTTAGGAAATTATTATTTTGTAATCCATAATCATAATTGATCTAATAGGTGCCGGTGCTAGAGTCATTAGATCAGAGCTCTGGCCATATAGTTGGAAGAACCAACCTGTCATCACTGAAAACAGGGCTAACAGCTTTCAAATACTTTATGGTATGGTCCCATAGGAAGTATGGAACATTTCCTATGAATAATTTTTGTCAGATACTTGACCTCAGTTTAATAAGTTTGTACAACTGACTACCAGCTTAAAAACTATATGGAAAATGGCAAGACTTGATGTATCACAAAAAGAAATTTACTTAATCTAGAATATGAGGTCACTCTTCAAGTCAAAAGGTCAAAAAATATGTGTGTGGTGAGTTGGAGGACATATTTGTAGAATAAGCAGAGATATTACTTGCAATGTGAGGCCTAGTTTGAATTCTGAATCAAATGGTAAGGATATCTGATACATTATATGTGATGTAAGTATGTCAGGAATTTGCTTTAAAAAACAGTAATATTTTGGTTTATGAATTTAATTTGCTTTATGAATTCAGAGAAGTATTTAACATTTGTGTATGTATGGGGTAAGTGGTCCCTAGTTGTACTTATGATGTGGAGTTTGCAAATGGAAGCAAAATTATGTCAAACACTTTGTGAACTGAATTGTTGTAAACCAAACTTTATGTACTAAGGTATTACTACAGTATAGAATGGAGGTGGAGTACAGTAGTAAAAAATTGTTTAAGACTAAAATTGTTGAACTGAATGATGGGTAAATGGGGGTTCACTTTGTTTTTTTTTTTTTTTTATCTTTTTTTATATGTTGAGTTGTGGTACTATGCCTTAAAAGTTCTTGGAGACCGAAATATCATATTCTTAACACATATGATGTGTTTAGAATTTGTACTTACTAAAGGGAAAAAGTAATGTGATAGGTATGTTTTGTGGCAGATGGCAGCTGAGTTACAATGGCAAATGAATTAAGATAGGAAACATGTTAATTACTGAAGCTGGTTGGCAAGTACCTGCTATTCTCTCTACTTTTGTTTACAAGGGGTGATAAAATACATGGCAAATGTTACAAAATATATATGGTAAAAGATACATTGTCATTTGTGCCCTTTAGAATACCACCCCTCATTTTAGAGGAGATTGGGCGTATTTAGGGTAGCATGCCCGTAGACGCCACCACTCATTTCAAACATACCAACATACCTCATTATTCTTGCTACTTTGTGAAGAAGCTGTTCTGGAGTGTCTTTTACAGGGTGTAATTAAAACCTCAGTGAATGATGCTGTTGAGTCCATACAGAGGAAAGGCAGGCTAATAAAAACATCATGGAATGTCCTCATCCACCTTATTCACTGCATTTGGCACTTTTGCCTTTTCCCCAAAGTCAGTAACCTTGAAAGGTAAACATTTTGAATTAATTTGGGACATTAGGAGAGGCATGAGAGTACAATTGAAGGTACTTCCAGAGGACTTCTAGAACTGCTTCAGAAAATGGCAAAAATAATAAGATGTTAATTTGATGTGTGGAGTCTTTTGAGTCAGATTAAGGCAGTGTTCCTTTTTCTGTAATACCTTAATTTTTAAAAATTTAAATTATCGTATTTTATCACACCTTCAATGCTTGAAAATTTCTGTAAATCTGTGGTGATGGTATTAAAGTAATGCTAGTCTGAAATTTTGGGAAATGTTAAAGGAATAACATTAAAAAACTGCTGTCACAGTTGCAAGTAGGGCAGTACATCTTCATAGCATATAACATAAAATGTTCTTTGAGTCTGTCTCTGCCCTTAATGTTAGGCTAAGGACCTATGCAGTTTATTTTCAAGCTCTTTTCCATGATTGAGTTTGTGGATTTGTTCCCCAGATCACTTTTAAATGATTTTGATTTTATTTTTGCTTTTAAGTTTTTCAAAGTTGTTAAAATATGTGAAGTCTAATCACTCATTCTATTAAATTTCAACTGTAAGCTATTAGTAACGCCGTCATGGGATAGTGGAATGGAAGTGGTGCAGTTGAACAGAGGGAGAATATAATTTAAATAGATGACTCAAAATTATCAGTGAAGTCAAGCCATTCAAATGGAGTAGGAAATAGTTTGAAAATACTTTGGTGATTAAGTCTAGTATGCTTCAGAATTTTTCGTTAGCTTAGCACATTCTTGCACTCACTGTTATTCTCCTGACCTTTTTTTTTTTTTTAATTTGCGGTACCAGGGATTGTACTCAGGACCTGAGCTGCTGAGCTATATCCCTGGCCCCTCTCCTGACTTAGTCCTCCCTTCCATGCTATTACGATATCTTATGACTCAAGTTCTTATTTACAAATTTCATGTTTAGCTAGGTCATGAGTTATTTTTATTACCTTGGCAGATTGTGTGCCATTGTTACTTGGTTAACCTACTAGTAGGTACACTGAAGGACAGAGTTATCTTCCAGGGCCAAAAAGAAGTAAAACAAAAATAGTTTGCATTTATGATTGCCTAAATACTGGTATTGGTATTCTTCATATGTGTGGTTCATTGATTTTGTAGTGAGTCTTTTTTCCCTGTTGCATTCCCACATTAGCAAATGTAGGTAGGCATGCCTCTCCTGTTCTCACGTACAGTCACTCCCTTTTCCGTATTATAATGCAAGTTCTTTTTGTGTTTTACTCTCCTGTTCAAATGGATTAGATGATTTTCAAATTCTTTGTTGTAAATTGTAGATTATAACTATCATGTGTCCCCCTTAATAAGACTTTTCTTTTATGACAGTGAAGGATATTGGTGAGTTGTAGACAACTTGATTGTGTTCTTTAGTTCTGCTATATATAGTGCTAATACTAAATTTTGTTGAGGTGAATAATTCATCATTGTAGAAATTCATGAGAATCTTAAAAGTTCTTGATGACTGAATGGCATCTGTGATGTTTTGTCATTGCCTACAATTGGTTACCTGCATGCTCTTTACTTTTCATGAACTTAAAAGGAAATCTGAGAAATGCTAATGGAATATGGAGATTATTACTTCTAACAGTCTTATATGAGACTTTGTCCATTATTTGGACAAACACACATTGATGACTAAATGAAGTGATTCCAAAGATTGTTTATGTCCTAAAACAATGTCAGTAAATTAATTTTACTTATGTTTCCTTTTCATGTTTATAAAATAAGTAACCATAACATTAAACTATATGATTAGCTTAAGTGTTTTTTAATTGTCAGTGGTATGTAATTAAATTACATCTATGACAATGCAGTCAATGAGGTATATAGTGTCTTTTTCATTATATGTTACTACAGCTAAGAAATTTAATTGTCTTAAATCCTGCTGATTTTGAAAATATGAAAATCTTATAAATGAAAATCAGATATACTGTGAATCAAGCGTGTTTCCTATTTAGAGGAAAGGCAAGTGATGGTTTTTGTGTATTGACTTGAACTGTTTTTAAAGCTGTTTGTGCTCTACTCAGAGAAAAGGCAGTAGAGAGCATTTTTATCATTCACAGGATCTGATAATACCCTTAAGATTCATTAATGTGGGGCCGGGGAGATGGCTCAGTGGAATAAGCACTTCATGGCAAGTGCAAGGGCCTGAGTTCAATCCCCGGTTCCACCAAAAGAAAAAAAAAAAAAAAAAAAAAAAGATTCATTAATGCATTCATTGTTTTAATTTCTTAATTTTTTTTTCTTTCTTTTCTATCTTAGTATATGAATACATTTTTGTACTGGGGACCTCCTAAGATGAATCATTATAGAGAGGTTCAGTTTTATCTGAAAAGCTTCTTGCTTAAAAAGAAGATTCATAGTAAATATTGTGTCAAGGACTTAGAAGGTACTTCTGCTGAAAGAATTCTTTATGTAGGCCCATAGATGAGGGATAATGCAGGCTAAAAATGTGACATCTCTACCTTCCATTTTCTGTTGCCTTTATTTATGCTTTGGATCAGACTACTGCTCAACTGCATTTCACAGACATGTTAAATCATTTAAAGAATATTCATCCAAAGCTGGTAGTATTCCCCCCCGAAAAAAAAAAAAAAAATTGAAGACCTCAGTGGAAGAGTAACCAAGCCTCTACCCACACCCATGTGACCCTAGCAGGACCTAGCAGTCTCCAGTGATTGGCCTCAACTTGTAAGAATACTAGAGCCTGTTCTTTACTGCAGGCGAGTCCATGATGCACTGTTTTCCTGAGTGACAGCAATCACTTGGTTCAGGGTGCAGTTATTTCTTGAGGAGATCTAGGACCTATCCCTCCACCCCCAGAAGATGATATCATCCCACAAAGAGAACCAAATTGCCCCTTCAAGTGATTGTGATGACACTTCTCAACTAGTCCAGAGATAATTATCCATACCAGTATGACCAAGACTGTTTATATGCATACAGCAGAGTACCTTCCTTCTGTTCCTGCCCTAATGATATCTAAAACTCTTGGCAGTACTGTACCTGCAAAGAAAGAATTAGGGCTCCTGGTTCCCTTGTCTTACCAGTACAATTATATGATTAAATTTCCTTTCCTACCTTTGTCACTTTTTCTCTTCAGTTGCCATCTTAGGATGTTGCCAGAACGTACTCCAATGCTGGCAGACCTATGGGATGCAAGTGTTGTCTTTCATTTAAGACAAAAGATACTAATATATGAGCTGTCTTTTCTAAACTAAAACCAGTGTTCATGCTTAATTGCAGTGTTGGCATTTTGTAATAAATGAATGGGTTTTGGTTTACAATTTGGGCTTCATTGCTAAATGGTTCACTATCACTAACTCTCTTCCCCTCAGAGGTAGGGTGTTTACTTTAAAAGTAACAACTGGCAAGAGATGCCATTTTAATGGTCAAACATGGATTTTTGTTCTATATTTCTCTGGCCTGTCATTTTCAATATATTATAAAAATAACCTAAAGCAAACAAAATTGGGCAAGTTCTCCTCTACAGAGAATATGATTTTTTTTCTTTCTTAATGCTATAGGGCTATGCACCACCACCTAAAAATGGGATTGAGCAGAAGCGCCCTGGACGCCCTTTGAATATTACATCTTTAGTTAGGTTGTCTTCAGCTGTGCCAAACCAGATTTCTATTTCTTGGGCATCTGAAATTGGAAAGGTAAGAGGTTCTCCTTTACTCAAAGTTGGTTTAATACATTTTTTCTTGAGATACTAGCTCTGTTTTCTTATTGTAATCTCTAAGCAATCCTTATTGCTTAAAAGCAGTTATTTTCAATTCAGGGATGGTGGTATGGAGATTTTTAAAGTTGAAAACTTTTAATTTTGAGTATTGTCTCTATTCTAGGAAAGGAATACATTTATATTCTTTAAACATTTAACAATAGTTTGATATAAGTAATATTATTTGGGTGATAAGTATGTATAAAGAAGAACATAACAGTACATTATCATTCTTTTGGGAAAGAGTTATTAGTACTTATGTTGTGATTTGAAATAATTTGTTCTAGCCTTTATATAAATAGTTCAGATAGTAAGCAGGCATCATATAAAAAGGCTCCCTTAGAATTATTTGCTGCAGGTTCATGAACCTGGCTTTCTTCTGATTCTTTGTTTCAAACTGAATTATATCAATTACGAGACATTAATTCCACAGGAATTTACATTTTAGAACTACATAACAAAAATGAATGAGGAAAAATTTCAGTTAATATCTGAACATCAGTTTGAGTGTTCCTGTTCCATGGAAATAAAATATTTTTTGAGGTTGAAGAAAGTGACCATATTGACAACAAATTTATTATTATTATTATTATTATTATTATTATTATTATTATTATTATTTTGTTTTGTTTTTGTGGTATTGGGGATTGAACTCAGGACCCTGCACTTATTCTACTGAGCTATTTTCCCAGCCCTTGTTGTTTTACCACCAAGGTAATTGTAGAGCTGGAAGTAGCTTATATAGGTTTGCAGATAAATGATTATGGATGTTGCAAAGTTGACAGTTTTGCCATATAATGGGAATAGTATTTCTTTTGTCTTAAAATGATTAAGGGACTTAGAATTTGCACAGTATATTGACTGTTTAGATATTTAAAAGAACATTAAAAAGTATTTTAAATGATTGGTTTAGCAACAATTAAAAATGCTTGGCTTATTGTGGAATCAGCTGTAGTATGTGTAGTGGAAATATAGAAGGATACTTTAGTGTTTAGGTTAAATTATATTTCTATTCTTCAGAGTTCTATGAGTAGCTAAGGAAGGTTCCTTTCTGCCAGATTTAAGAGGTACAAGATGCTATTGTTTTCTGGCCTTGTCTTTTGATTTCTATCATTTCATGTGCCTTACACTGTAGTAGGTGTCTCTTTCCCAGTAAAATGCCCCATTTAGGTAATAGAGTGTTAAAGCCTTCTTTAGAAAAGAGCGGATAGTGACTTAGATTAATTTCTTAATGTCATCTGGCAAGTGGTCTCTTCTCCCAGAATTGGAACGCTTAAAAAAGTGTTAATTCAGATCATTGGTGTTCAAACCTTGTTTCTGCAATAGGATCACTTTTAAATGAAAACATGTGTACCTCATTACATAATTTGAAAGAAATGGAATTTGATCATGAGGAAGTATGTCAAAGTATGTTCTCATGGTAGTTGATAAGGTAGCAAATTATGCTAAATTAGAAAGTTTAAAATACTGAGTATAGTGGAACAGTCTGGGAGATTGAGGCAGAAGGACTGCACGTTCAATCCTGACTTTGTCAGTTTAATAACTCAGTGAAACCTTCTCTCAAATAAAAAGGTATGGGGATAGGTCAGTGTGAAAAGCCCTTGGATTCATTCCTCAGTACTTCAAGAGAAAAGGAAAGAGACTTCTGAATGAAGCTATTTACTGTTAAAGTGATGCTATTGAGAAATACCTTTAGAATAAGTCTGACATCTTCCTTGAAGTACTCTAGTTGATTTTTTCCTTTCTAGTCATTGGCCTTCTTTTATGGCTCAATAGAATAAGCGCTTCCCTGACAAGCGCAAGGCCTGAGTTCTATCCCTGGTTCTGCAAAAAAAAAACAAAACAGAGAAAAAAGTAGGGGAGGGGACTAGGAATGTAGCTCAGTGGTAGAAGTTGTTTTAGAAGCTAGTATTTTTACAAAAAAGAAAAAGAAAGAAAACAGTAGTACTTATAGATAAGTATTTATGTAAATAAATAGAATATTTTCTCTAGTCATTAATGCAGAGTATCTTTTTCTGTAGAATTATTCTATGTCTGTATATCTTGTACGACAACTGACATCAGCCATGTTACTACAGAGATTAAAAATGAAAGGTATTAGAAACCCTGATCATTCCAGAGCACTAAGTAAGTAATGTTGTAAGACTAACTAAATGAGATATTTTAATGGGAGGTGGGAGGGAGCTGAGAAAATTGGCCTTTGTAAACATTATTCATTACTTGGTGAAAGATAATCACAGAAACATCGCCTGTATAGTTTTCAGTTGTCATAGAAAATATAAAATTACTATTTTTTCTGTTTACGAATTTAATAGTTGTTTGCTGATATGGTGGTGCATACCCATAGTTCCAGCACTTGAGAGTCTGAGGCAGGAGGATCATTGCAAGTTTGAGGCCAGCCTGAACTATAGAGCAAGACCTTTTTTTCTTTTCTTTTATTATGTATTTTAGTATAGGGACTATAGGGCTTCACTACATGGGTTGGACTCAGTGATCCTCCTTTTTTCAGCCTCCCAACCTCTGGGATTATAGGTACACACTACCACAGCCAGTCTCAATCACAGTCTCAGTACACACCAGGGGCAGGACTGGCACAGCAAGCTGGGGATGGAACCCCATCCCTAAGCCTGTTTAAGCAGGTGCTTTAGTCTGCTGAGCTATTTGGCTAGCCCAAGACCTTGTTTCAAAAAACACAAACGAAAAAATTCAATAATTATTTGAAAAATCCAGTGCAGCCTAATAAAAACAGTACCGAACGTATTAGAAAAGCATTGAAAATCGGGATAACACTGCATTTTAGACATTTTCCTCGTTGTTTTGTTGTTAAGTCTTAAAACAATGTTTTTAAACACTTCCATACCAGTAGTCTAATTTTAAAAAGAAATCTTAAAATTTTAGTTACATGTAACATCCAGAGTTTGTACATAACCCGATACAGTGCTGAGAATATGGTTGTATTTTTTAATTCATTAATATTTAGCAGTCTGCATTTCTTGACTTAAAGTGCTAAATTTACAAGGAAGATACATTTTTAAAATTCTTATGTCACCATCATTTTAAAATATTTTGTTACTTTTTTCCCTTTTTTCAAGTTAAAGAAAAACTTACTGCAGATCCTGATAGTGAAATTGCTACAACTAGTCTTCGGGTATCCTTGACATGCCCTGTAAGTAAAGCTGCAAACTGTTCTGGGAAAGTTTATTTCCATAAATGACTAATTTCTCTGGAAAAGTAAGTGTGAAAATCACTCATGTATTTTGATAGAGTTCTCAAACTCAAGTGCCTCCCCCAGCCCTCCTCAATTTAGGAATCTTCATGATTAAGTAATTCTTTAGGTAATGATAATGCTAGAAGAGACTTGAAAAAGCTATCATATTACAAAAGGTAGTTTTAGGTTAATAATAATCTGTCAAATTAATGCTAATAATCTGCAGCTAACAATAAGCACATATTAAAAAAATAGCTCCTTTTACAGAATACATAGGCACTGAGGGCCTGGGAGACAGCTCAGTAGAATAAGTCTTTGTCTGGCAAGCGCAGGGTCCTGAGTTCAATCCCACTGCAGCAAAAAAAAAAAAAAAAAAAAAAAAAAAGGATATATGGCATTGAAAAGTAACAATAAAATAATTTGGGCCTGGTAGACACTAACTTATATTCTTGAATGTTTTAATAAGTTATAATATTTGAGGTGTCTTTGTAATATACTTCATATCTCTTTACATAGAGACTTGGATGAGAAATCATTTACACAAGGTACTCTGAGATCATCCTGTGGGTTTCAAACAACTAAGTGGGAGAAAATATTGAGGATTGGCTATGAAGTTGTTAGAAACTTGATAACTTATTTTGAGAGATTAAATCAACTAACATGTAAAAACAGATTGTATTTAATCACATACAAAAAAGGTTGGTGAAGTCAGGAAGATGGATGAAGGCTTAAAATTAGTGTGGAGACTGGGCATGGTGGTGTGCACCTGTAGTCACAGCACTGGGGAGGCAGAGGCAGGTTGATCATCACAAATTCAAGGCAAGCTAAAACTACTGCATAGTGAGATACTGTCTTAAAAAACAAAGCAAAATGTAAAACTAGTGTGGAAGAAGCCGTTTGAATATGAGGAAAAATCATGGAAGCAGAAATTCATAATATAGTTTGGGGGGCATTGTAAGAATATATAGTGTTCTCTAATGAGGACAAAAATTGTGTGGGAAAAGAAGGAAAGAAATGATTTATGAAGTTCCTACTAAATCCTAATTAAAGTTGTTAGGGCTGGGGAGATGGCTCAGTAGAATAAGTGCTTCCCTGGCAAGTGCAAGGGCCTGAGTTCAATCCCTGGTTCTGAGGTGGGGAAAAAGTTGTTAAATTTAAATTTTCTAGGCCTTCTGACATTTCAGTTCTCTTTCTAATAATCTGTTCTGCCAGATTGGGTTCAAATGTAAATGTCCTAAGTTTATTTATTTTATTACCCTACAAAATAGTGTTTGCCATTATCTTTTTTTTTTTTTTGTTCCAGAACTGGGGATTGAACTCAGGCCCTTGTGCTTGCCAAAAAGCACTTACTCCACTAAGCCATCTCCCCGGCCCCTGCAATGATCTTTCTGAAGATTTTTTTTAGTTTTTTAAAATGTAACTTAGACATTGTTCAAAAAATAATAGAAATTAGTGTAAATTAGGAATGCTTGGAAATTGAAACTGCTGTGGTTATCAAATTTGGAGCTAGTAGTTTCAGCAAAAGAGGATTTTAATATCCTGATGTGGTAGACGCTATATTGGACTTGTGTTGGTACCTACAGCCTTTTCTAAGTATTATTCAGGCTGCAGGCAGGAATTGCTTTGAGTATCTCCACATTACTTTATTTTCCTCCTCTTACATTAAAATTAAAATGAATGTTAGATTGAAATGAGAAATAACCACTTGTTAATCAAAAACAGTTGATTTTTCAGTTTATAGTTTAACCACTGTATTTAGTAGACATTAACTGCCAACTATATTCTAGTTGCAGCCACTGTACAGGAAGAAAACTCATCATATAATGTCATATATCTTATTAATTTATTTGATTGATTGATTGTGGCCAGCCCAGACCCCGGGCTGGCTCTGTATGTGGTGCTGGGAATTGAACTGCAGTCTCTGTATTTCTTTAGACCGCAGAGCTATCTTGCCAGCCCACATCTTTGTGTTATTCTATGAGGAACAAAGTGCTTTTAAACAGTTTTCTGTAGGTTTGATAATTATATAATGCTTCTTTTTTCTGGTATACTCTATTTTTTTCTATGAATCTTACTTTCCTGGAACTTGCCCCTCTTTTTTTATATGACTGCCACTGTGTATGAGGATAACTAAAACTAAACACATTGACCAGATATCCTAAAGGATTTTAAGGCTTCTAATAGTAATGAGTATTAGTGTGCTAGTATTCCTCTTATATCAAATCGTTTGAAGAAATAAAATATATGAAAAAGCTGTTTTCATAGTGCTGGGACTGAAATACTATGCTTATGCTCTACCACTAAGCTACACCCTCAGTCCCTTTATCCTATTTTAAATTCATTCTTTTCTTTTTCTGCATCTAGTGACAACAGGTCTGTTTCTAAGACTTTCCCTTATTTTTTAATACTATTTGAGTTTTTGAGCAGTTTTCTGAAGAGAATGAATTATACTCTGGACCATTGTGCTGTTAAAATAACTTGGATAAGTAAACTGTCATATATGCTATGTATTAATTTGAAAACCCAGATACAAGTTTGGTCAGATTTAATGGGTAGATGACTAAAATAGATGATGGAAGTAGATTTTGAAGAGGACATAATCCTAGCATCAGAAAGAAAAGACAGAATGAAATCCCAGCTAATGGTGAAAATAGCACATGATGTAGTGCAGTAACAAGAAAAGCAGGAAAAAAAAGGATTCCAAGTACTTGGAAAGGTAAAAAATGAACCATTGTTTGATTTGGGAAAACAAGAAAATGACAAGCTGGGCTGGTAGAGGAAATTTCACAATACAGTTTTGAAATAATTTAGAGTACAAGTGAATGTGGATAGTGAAAAGAAGCCCCAAGATCTAGAGCCTCCAGAAGGTAATTTCACACAGTACAGTGGTTCACAATCTTAATTCTTTCCATGATTCTGATTTTAAACTGAATTGGTTAAGAACCAAATCAGATTTCTCTTTAAGGTCAACATTGAACCTAACCATTGAATTTAAGAAACATAAAAGTGTTCATGAAGTTTGTCATAACTAAATCTTGGAAACAACCCAAATGCCTAACAACTGAGGAATGGATAGAAAAGATGTGTTTTTATACAGCGGCGTATTACTCAGCTAAAAACTCAAGTTGTAATTGGTAAATAAGTTGTAATAGGTAAATGGATGCAACTAAAGACCATATTCATAAGAGAAAAAGTTTTAAAAGACCTTAAAAATTACATATATACACACATATGTATGTATATATGTAATTTGTAATTTTATTAAAAAATAGTTCAAAACTACTGATTGGGATCATTTTACTTACAAACTATTAAAAAAGTTTGGACTCCTACTAGTCTACAATAAATAAATATCAATTTATATATTTGCCTGCATAGCATTGCATAATAATGTATTGTGTTGGCTAGACACCATTTTATTCATAAAAACAGTACACTTCAAAATTTCCAGAAACTATCATTATAGAATTCAGCACTTTCTAAATCTTTTATTTTATGTATTTAATACAGGGTCTTACTTCACGTATCAGACTCATAGTGATCCTTCTGTTTTCAGCCTCCCAGGTGCTGGGATTACAGGTACATGCCACCATGCCCAGTCTCAATAGCCATGTCAGCTCCCCCAGGGGGCGGGGCCAGCTCTGCATGCCTGAGATGGAACCCTGGTCCCTGCATCGGCCTAATCAGGCGCTTTAATCCACTGAGCTATCTGGCCAGCCCTTAAATCTTTTTAAATAACATGGCACAGCCAGTGTTTGGAAATTCATCTGACTTTTTTCAGATAGTCATATCGTCCAGTTAAGGCATTTTCATTAACTCTTGTAAGAAACTAGTGTAGAGTTCAATTAAGGATCAGCAATTTTGTAATTCTGAATGTTAGGTTGTAAGAAATTATGGCAGCAACAGAAAAAAGATGAAAATGGCATAGAATAAGGAAAATTCACAAAAACAATTCTTTACAAAATGTGACCTGGGAGCTATGGCACATGCCTGAATTTCCAGCAGTCTTGAGAGATGAAAGCAAGAAGATAAAAAGTTTGGGGCCAGCCTGGGCAACTTAGTGGGACCTTGTCTCACAATGAAAATAAATAATTAATGGGGCTGTGAGTGGTAGCTCAGTACACAGTTCCTAAGTTCAGTCCCCAATGCCAAAAACAAAACAGAAGATCTCTAGAGATACCCAAGAGTCTCTAAGACTCATAAATCTACATATCCACCTTTTTATAATAGTACTAACATATTTTTTTTTTTGTTTTCCTTGTGTGCTTGTGTGTGTTTCTGTGTTTGATGATTTGTCTGAGAATGTCTTCTATCACTGAACTTCAGCCACAGCCTCTATAATTTCATTCCCTCTCCTCCTTTCTTAGTGATGTTTGTTACAGATTATGTAAGAAGTGATGTCATTGTTCTTGAGATTAATAGGGCATGTACTTATGTACTCTTGTCCTTTAAGGAATTTTTAAATTTCCAGTACAGTAAGTATTGTTGTCCATGCAGATATGTTATAGTGAAGGTTTTTAGCTTTTAAAGGATTGTTTTAAAAAAAAAAATAATATAAAATAAAGGATTGTCTTAGTTTCTTTTGTTTTCTTTTTGGACAGAACCGGGAATTGAACTCAGGCCCTTGCACTTGCCAAGCAAAGACTTATTCTACTGAGCCATCTCCCTAGCCTTAGTTATTTTCTAGTTTTTGGACAAAATACACAACACTCACAAGTTAAATAGCAAAGGTTTGTTTTAGCTCACAGTTTGCTGAAGTTCAGTAAACTTCAAGCCATAGTTGGCTTGCTGTAAGGCAGAGAAGAAATGGTCCATGGAAGGGCAGTTATGAAGTGGCAGCGGCAAGGTTTTCCCTCAGGATACAAGCCTAATGGATGATGCCAACATCCCTAGGGAGGGCCTTCCCATTATCCATATCCAGAACTGTGCTAAAGGAATCAGTGGACTAATAATTTAGTTATCACACACTTCTAATTCATATTCACTTATACTAGGTGATGTCCACCCTTTTAGAAACAAGTGCCTAAACTAATACCCAAAATTGACTGATTTATTGCGAAGTATCAGAATTGCAATGAAACATGAGTATTGAGATTTTAATTTTTTTAAACAAACATTGGCCAGGGAAATGGCTCGGTAGGATAAACACTTCCCTGGCAAGTGCAAGGGCCTGAGTTCAATCCCAGGTTCTGCAAAAATAAATAAATACAAACAAACAATATCTTTTGTTTAAAGCAAAAAACAAAAAAATTAAAAAAAAAGAAAAAGCAACACATGTGCCATAGGTTCAGCTCCACTGCCTTAGATCCAGCCACCTCCTAAAAACCCCACCTGTGAGCACAAAAGATTTTGGGAGTACACCAAGGCATAACAAGGTTTCTAAAACCAGATTCAGGAACTGCTATCTTCAGACAGTGGTCAGAGTTCAGGCATTATTTTAAAAAAATTACTAACAAGTTAATAGATATTTAACAGTTTTAAAATTATTTGAATAGAACAGAAACAATTAAAAAATCAAAATGTAAGGTGCCAAGGTTATTCAGATGTAGTGCTTTTTTTTTAGATTTAACTGTTTTTAGTTGTGTTTGTTTTCTTCAGAAAAATTGTACTATGTTTACTGTGGCTTGCTGTGTTTTAATTAACAGTATATCTTTAGTATATGTAAATCTGTCTTAATTACTATAGTCACATTGTTGAATTGCTTAGTACAACTTTATTCAGCCTATTTTAGTGGTTTTGAGCTGTTTGCAAACATTAACAAAATACAAACTAGGACTGGGGAGATGGCTCATGGAATAAGCATTTCCCTGGCAAGCGCAAGGGCCTGAGTTCAATCCCTGGTTCCACCAAAAAAAAAAAAAAAAACTAATCTGTAATTGAAAATTCTTTTTAAAAAAGTACTAGTCTTTTTTTTTTTTTTTTTTTACTGGAATAAAATACGTGACACAAACCAAACGAGATAAGATTATTTTCACTTACAGTCCATGATTGACTGGCTCCAAGACAAAAAAGGGATGACAGAGGGGCATGGGAGAGGAAGAAGTGTTTGACCCATGACAGGCAGGTTGCAGAAAGTGAGGGGAAGTGAGAATATGCCCTTTCCAGTCATGCTTTCAGTGACTTACCCTTTCTATCCAGGCCACACCTTCAAAAAAATGCAGATTGGTTGCTTTTTTTTTTCCTTTTTTTTTTGAGTCTAACATAATATACAAAATATAGTACTGAAAAGTTTTAAGTCCAAAGTGTCCTCTTTGATTCACAGCAAATACTTACCTGTGAGCTTCTGCCAAAACCAAAAAGAAAATTAAACACTTTCAACATACCAAGGCAAATGTTCCCATTGCTAAAGAGAGGAATATGGGAATAGGCAGAAATCAGACCAAAGCAAGCCTGAAACCCAGTAGTGCAAACATTAAGTCTTACAGCTCAGTGTCCAGAGTTTGGGACATTATGGCCTAATATAAACTGAAAAGGACTTGGGCAGCTTTGCACCTGTGACATTGCTATTTGCAGCCCTCATAGCCTTTCTCTTGGGGGGCTCTGCTCATTGCCTATGGCCTTCCTCAGGACTTGTTCCATGTTCCTTATATCTCCAGTGTCCTGAGGTCTTAACTGCACTTTTGCTTAACTCTCACAGTTTTATACACTAGATGGGCTCCCAGGTCCGTTGAAATCTGGGTGGAAGCATCCATACCCATGTGTCTCTTGCATTCAGAATGACTGCAAAACCAATACTACGTCTATGACACCAAGGTCTGCTGCCTCTAAATGGCAGGATTGCAGAGCACAGTGAATTTAATGCGGGGGAACCAATTCCTTGTGTGACCTTTCTTAAGCAGGTACCCCAAAGAAGGACTCTGTTTGCAAATAAAAACTTCATACTTTTGTGCTCTTGACCCTTCCCAGGGTGAATGAAGGTCTTATAGATTCCTGAGATGACCTCAAGCCATCCTTACTATTGTGATGTAATCTTTTTTAAGCAACCTTTTAGTCTTCCCCACTTCTGTGGATGCTTCCTTTCCGATGTAGCCACAGACATTTCACGTTTGATTTTTGCTCCCAGTTTTCACTGTAGATCTGGCCAGAAAGCAGTTAACAGTGCCATGCCACAGCCTGAAGAGTGAGCTGCTTTGAAATTTCCACCACTTAATTACTCCACTGCGTTTAATCTCACTTTCTCAAAAAGTCTCAGGACATGGGCAAAATGAGGATGAATTTTCTACCAGAGCATAGTACTACATGATCTTTAGTGAGCTAGCAGCTGGGGACTGCTGTGGGATACACACCTTTTCCAATAGGTAGTAACAAAGGGATGCCGTTTAAGAATGCAGAGATAGTTGGATTATATGGTAAGTTTAAACTTTTTTTTTCTGTATTTTAGGGAAGGGCCTACAGGCTGTTCAGAGTCTCACCACTAGATTGGACTCGTAGTTATTCTCCTGTTTACAGCTTTGCACGTGTGCCACCACATCCAGTCTCAGTTGCCTTCTAAGTGTACCCTGGGGGTGGGGCCAGCATGGCAGGCCCAGGGATTGAACCCCTGGTCCATGCACCTGCTTGCGGCAGCTTTAATCTGTTGAGCTATTTGGCTGGCCCAAACTATTATTTAGTTGAAAGGATTATAAAAAAAATCATGATAATCTCATTCAGTGCAAAGTAGTTGGTGTTCTAAGTAGATCAAAATTTTTTACAGAATAGTGATATAAGGGAAAGAAACTTCCAGCCCAGGACAAAGAAAGATACCTGGGACAAGTTCATGTTCTCTGAAACCAAAGCATGAGTTTTATAGGAACAACAGAGGTTAAGAGCAGAATATATTGAGGGAAAGAAAGCTTCTGAGCAAGAGAGACAGAGGGACCCGAGTGGGTTGCTCAGAAACATGCTTTTTCTAGGGATTTTTATAAAGCAAAACCATGTCTTGAGGCAAGTCCAAGGTGGAAAACACAGGAACTCACTAATTGGGCATGAGATGGGACAAAACTATGGCTAACCAGTAAAGTTACAAGTATAATTGAACACGTAAGTTTGATGAAATGAGGATCAAGAGGGCATGAATCTGCAGCAGGGTCTCTTGCTGTAGGGATTTGGGTTAGTGACTCTTTGCTTTTTTAAGGTGATTAATACATATTTAGAATATCAGTCCCTGATGTCCATTCCTTTGGGCTGAGGTCTGGCCCACAGTGGGTGTGTGTGTCTGTTACAGTTATACCTTGTCTTCCTTACTGCCTCCTTTGAGGGCCTAGTCCTTTCTGAGTGTCTGTTAATATTTTTATGTAACCCAGCTCTCTACAATAATAGGAAAAGGATAATTAAACCCAAAAGCCAATGTCATATATACTGTTATCACACCTAGGGACATCTCAGGAAAGCAAGGAACTTTTAGATTTGTGTTGTAACTCCACCAGAATTGTTTTATTCTCTTGTAGCTTCCAAATCTTCATTTCAGAATAAAAGTAGAGATGTCAGCTCCTCGAGGTCATAAGGTTGTTTATGGGTGTTATAAGATTTAGGAAACATTATAGAATATAGCATTTTAGATAACTTAAGGATGTTTCAAAGGAAGTAAAAATACAGAACATATTTGTAAGAAAAGTTACCTCTGATTTTGTTTGTGTTTCCTAAAATGACAAGTTATATTGTGCTGCATAGTTCTTGAAGTGTTGACTTCTAAAAGTCTAAAGCCTCCTTTAGAGTCATAGATAGAGGCAGTGTAGCATAGTAACAAGGATGGACTTCATTGCTCACTTCTTACCTGTCCTGTTTTCTGACTTTGTACTGTTAGACTGCTCAGCTTATTTGTCAGTTTGGTTTAGTATCTTAGGGACAGTCTTGTCAGTTCAGGCTGGCTTTGAACTTGGGGCAATCCTCCCTTAGCCTCCCTCCCAACATTTGGGATTATAGGACTGTGCCACCAGTGTTTGTTTGTTTCTCTTTAGCTTCTTTGTTGCCTCAGGTTCCTTATTTATTAAATAGGACCTGGGTGTGGTGGTTTACACTTGTGATCCCAGTAATGTGTGAGACTGAGGCAAAAGCATATCTGAGAGCCCAGCATGGGGAACTTGGCAGTTTAACAAGACTGTGTCTAAAACATTTAAAAATAGAGCATGTGCTGTGTGTATAGCTCATGTAAAAGCCCTTGGTCTACTTCACAGTACTTTGAGGGGGAGGAGTTATTTTATATTTATAAATATATTTTTACAGTATAGGAAATGTTCTAGAATGAAATGGGATGTAATCAACATAGTGCTTTACATAAGATATAAATTATGTGAGAATTTCTGCCATACTGATTAGGAAAAATCATTTTTTAAAATTATACAATATCCAAGTGTCCATTTTAACACACTTTAACTGAAAATCAAACAAAAATGATAAAATCTTGAAATGTCTGTCATCTAACTGATTAAGAATGTTATAATTCTGCCATGAAATTTTCTAAACTATAGATATATGAAGAAATGTTGCCTTTTCTTGTTTTCTCTTTGCCTTTGCTTCAGTCTTCCTGTGTTTTATTGCCTGGCCCATTAATAGCCCATACAATGAGTTCATACTGTACTAGGACAGAGTGATTATGGTGATGAACAAATGTAGACCACCCTGTCCTTGTGGAGCTTAGTATAATAGGGGAGAAACAAATTTTCAGGCAGAGTAACAGCTGATTTACTAATTTATTTATTTCAAAGAAAACACAAAAATCAAAATTAAAAAACAATGTAACAATGGTTAATGCATTGTTTTTTCCTTTTCTTTTTTCGAGACAGGGCCTCACTGTGCAGTTCAGGCTGTCCTTAAATGTTGGACTTGAACTTGCAGTGATCCTCCTGCCTCAGCCTCCTGAGTGCTGGGATTATAGGCATGTGCCAGTATGTCTGGCCTGTGTTCTGTATTAACAGCTGATTTTAAAAGGAGATATTTTCTGTGCAGAAATATATGGGGGTGTGTTACAGGTTATACAGGAAAATCTGTAATGTCATTCAAGCTCCATAGAATTGAGTACAAAATATACCATTTTTGGCAAAAAAAATTTTTAAATATAAATTTGATTAATACATGAAAAAATACATAAGCAGTGCATTACAGCATTTCTTTAAATATAGCACATGGGCACCAGATCAGGAGTCTTGTTTTTATTATACTGTGTGCATTATCTTTTTATATATCATTTTATATCTTTGAAAAAGTAAAATGGTCTTTTGGAAATCATATAGCAATCAAATGGACTGAACAAAAATAATGTTGGTGGGAATAAATTCTGATTTAGATGTTTTTTGTGATTATCTTTTTGTGTGGTTTCTTCAAACTGTTTCTATTTCAGTTCTCTGTTAGGCTTTGTTCTTTTTGAAGTAGTTTCCACATTGTCTTCTTATCCTATAGCTAGGAAAAATGAGACTAACGATCCCATGCCGTGCAGTGACGTGTACACATCTGCAGTGCTTTGATGCTGCCCTTTATCTACAAATGAATGAAAAGAAACCCACCTGGATTTGTCCGGTGTGTGACAAAAAAGCTGCATACGAAAGTCTAATATTAGATGGGTAAGTATATTCTTCCCACCTCCTCTTTGTTGTGCTAGGAATACAACCTAGGGCTTTATGAATGCTAAATAAGTTCTCTCCATGAATTCTTCACCCCAACTTCAATTTTATTTGTGTTGGGTTGGTTTGGATTGGTTTTACAGTACTGCAGATTGACCATGGGATCTTCACACTGGGCTACATACCCAAAGCTCTTAATGAGTATTCTCTACTGCCTTTCCAATACCTGTTGGCTGTGTCTTTCTTCAGCACAGTCTAATATATAGTCTATTCTAGTCTATAAAATCTAATATTTGAATATTTTATTTGTTTGTTTATTTTTGGCAGTACCAGGGACCGAACTTCAGGATCTTGTACTTGCCAGGCAGGCACTTATGCCCCTGAACTATCTCCCCGGCCCCAAGTATTTTTATTTAATACTTAATTTTTTTTTTTTAATACTTAATTTTACTCGGTCTTTTTAGTTGCATGAACTTTACCAGTTAAGCATGCCAAATTCAAAATATTCCAAAATCTGAAAATTGCTGAGCATTGATATTTGGTTTAGGGACTAGAAGATACATAATTTTCCTTTTAGTTATGCTTCTCAAGATTATATGATGCAAAAGTCCATATGAAAGTATTTTCAGTAAGTGATGTGTCCTTTTTTTGATGACACTTTAAAAATTATACAGTAAGTACACAATAATGCATAATGTAATACACAGTGATGACAAATTTAAAAATACAATTAATGGAATGAAGTAATCCCTGTGGTGTTTGCTATTTATTGATATATTAAAAAGATTCAAATCATAACTTCACAGTTTTATATTTACACATGATTTTCCCTTATCACATAGTGAAAAGTATTCTAGAGCTTGAAAGATAGTCCTACAATCTTTTTGAAAAATATTATAGAAGTCTCTTGGGAAAAGGAACAAGTCTATGAAGAGTGAATGGGACTTTTTTTAATGAGTTTTAATTTATTTTGAAATAACTTCCAACTTACAGAGAAGTTGCATTAGTTGCACAAAAACCTCTAGTCTTTGATTCAAGTACATCAATCATTAACTTCTGCAATTGTTTTATCCTTCTCTCAGTATGTAAATACATATTTTTGGTGTTTATATTGGAAGACTATTGCAGTGTGTTAGTACCTATAGAATTCTTTTAAACCATATGAGAATTGAATGTGGATATTTCTAGAATTTTATGTGAATAGAAAGATAAAGTATAGCCAGGCATGGTGGCACAGGCCTGTAATCCCAGCACTAGAGAGGCTGAGACAGGAGGATTGTTGTGAGCTGGAGACCAGCCTGAGCTACAAAATGAGCTTAAGGCCAGCCTGAACTGCATAGTGAGACCCTGTCTCAAAAAGACAACAAAAAAGAAAGATAAAGTACATAATTCCTTTGTCTAAACATCTTTTACTTTACCATACTTATTTGAAATTCTTCTGTTTTATTGCATGCACCAACAGTTCGTTTTATTGTTACATTCTATTGTGTAGTTTACCAGGGGTGGTTTATATTTTTAGTGGACTGGTCTGATTCTGTGTTACTGCAAATACAGAAATGAATATTCATGCCTACATCCTATGTTTTGTTTTATCTTTCAAGCAAACACTTTGAATAAAATATCTGGTCACATTTTAGGTGTGTGCTATGAACACTACATAACTGTTGTCTGAAGTGCTTGTTATTTTCTCTTTAGCAGCCTGGGAAAAATCTTGTTGATCAACATTCTCTTCCAATATTTGATATAATGTTTTTAATTATAAGTAACTAATACTGGTAGATATTGGTAATCCATTGTAAAATTAATTTAAACTTCTCATTACTAACTGCATTAAGCAGGCTAAGGAGATAGCTGATTCTCTGCAGACCCCAAACCCAGGAGTGGTGGTACACGACTAAGATCGCAGGTCTGGGGAGACTGAGACAGGAGGATCACTACAAGTCAGACTTTTGTAGCAAGACCCTATATCAGATAAATATAATAATAATAATAATAATAGCATTAGCATCCTTTTTCTTGTCTAATCTTCCGAATGTTTTCTTTATTTTTTATTTTTTTTTATTTTTTAATTTTTTTTGTCTTTTTGAGACAGGGTCTCACTATGCAGTTCAGGCTGGCCTTAAACTCACTTTGTAGCTCAGGCTGGTCTCGAACTCACAACAATCCTCCTGCCTCAGCCTCCCGAGTGCTGGGATTACAGGCATGCGCCACCACGCCCGGCTCCGAATGTTTTCTTTAAATGACCTCAAAATCATTTTATTTTATTATGGAGTATTGATAGTTCTATCTATTCTGGATACATATTTGTTGGTATATATTTTCTATAATTTTAGCTTTTGGATTTCTAACACTGTCTTTCAGATGTGTTTTTTTTCCTTTGGATGAAATCCTGTTTATCAACTTTTTCTTTTATTGTTTTGATATCATATGATACTTTTCCTTAATATAAAAATTTTTTGTATAATGCTTTCTTATGATTATATAAGTACTTCCTCATTTCGATCTGTGTATGCCAAGTAAAGTTTTGTATATGGTGTAAAGTGAAAATAATTTATTATTTCTTAATTTATGATCTTGTGATTGTGCCACCTCCATTTCACAACTCTTTATGTTTTAATTCTGTTTAAAATAATCAGGGCCAGTGATACAGCTCAGCAGACTAAGCACTTGCTTTAGCTGAACACAGAGGCCAGTCTTTAACAAGTACTTTTTTTTGTGTGTGTGTGGAATCAGTGAATTGAACTCAGGCCCTTGCACTTGCCAGGGAAGCCCTTATTCCATTGAGCCATCTCCCCAGCCCCAGGGGCCAGTCTTTAATCCCTGGCAACACATGCTGCACTGGCCCAGCCCCCAGGTGGACTGAACTGGCAATGAAGTCAAGGTGTGGTAGCCACATGCCTGGAATCCCAGCATTAAGGAGGCATAAATCAGGATCACTATGAATCTGAGCTGCATAGTGAGATCCTGCACAAAAAAACAAGAAAAAAACTTCGATTTTTTTTTTTTTTTTTTTTAAATCTTTGTCTCATTGGTTGTTTGTAAATGTAACAAATTTTCCAGCTAGTTTTTGGTACTGACTTGAATTTTAGTTTTGTTCTTGTCCTAGAGAATATTTTGTATGCTTTAAATTTATTTATTGCGACTTATTTCATGTCACTATTCCTTTCTGCTTTATCCATTCCCATGTTTTTTTTCTTGATATTATAAATTAATTAATTTGTCTGCTTATATTTATGTACCATGGCACATGTTATTCTTAACACATTCATGATGGACTTTAGTTTATGCTCCACTGCTTGGTGGGTCTGATTTGAATTCCACTGTCTAATGTTCAATAGCTAACCCCTGATAGTTCATACCACACAATGGGATAGTCATGCATGTACTATCTGTGGTTCAAGCTGGCAGGAACATGTTTAGCTGCAGTCCTACTAGGAAACTCCAGTTTTAATTTTGTTTTTAGTCACTGATACTGTAATTGTCACTCAGTAAGTTGCTTAATTCTTATATTGTCTGGTATAGGCCTAAAACCTGGCTAAGGGATCTAACTCAGTGATAAAGCACTTACCTAGCATGCTGAAGGCCCTGGGTTCAGTCTAACACATTAAGTAAGTCTAATCCACCTCCATGGAGGAAGAGTGCATTAATAGTTACTATATAAAGTATGAAGTATTAAAATAGAAGAAAAAAGCAGTATTACCTTTGTCTTATATTACTATCTTCATTTTTGAACAAAGACATTGACAACATGTATGTGTTGTACCTCTTAATTGGTTTATAGGCTTTTTATGGAAATTCTCAATGACTGTTCTGATGTGGATGAGATCAAATTCCAAGAAGATGGTTCTTGGTGTCCAATGAGGCCGAAGAAAGAAGCAATGAAAGTGTCCAGCCAGCCATGTACAAAAATAGAAAGTATGTGCAAGATGACAGCAGAGTAGTACAAAGCATTGTGACTTAGGGAGTATTATCTTTATTATTGATCACGGCAAAGAGAACTATTTTGGGAATTCAGTTTCTAACTTTATTTTTTAATCATCTATAATTTTATAAAAAATGCCCTTAGTTATTGGGGTGGGAAGATAATTCAGTGATGTAAGCATCTGCCAGCAAGCTCAAGGATCTATGTTCGATCCCCAGTACCACATGCTCCGCTGCCCCAGAACCTCAGGCACACCATGCTGCCCACCAAAACTGGGTATGGTAGCACATGTCAGTAATCCTAGTGCTGGGAGAGGCTGAGACAGGAGGATCACTACAAGTCCAAGCTGCATAGTGAGACCCTCTATCAAATAAATTATTAGGACAAATGTGCTCATTATACCAGCCTTTTGATAATGCTTTTCATGTATAAAATAAATGAAATAGTCACCTGAAACAATTTTAATAGATGATGTTTGTTATAAAATGAGAAATCTGAAATATTTATGTGGTCAGTATTGAGTATCTGTAGGCACTGTTTCTGGTGGCAGTGTATTTAGTATCCTAGATCCATTAATATAAGGAGGCAGGCAGGCATAGAGTAGTTGTGAAGGAAGTACAGTAAGATTGTTTCCCTTTTTTATGTGGTGGGGATGGAATTTTATCATGGCTATAGTTGAGTAGGATGTATTCCTCTCTTTCAATTCCCTGTTGAGTACAGGCCTATGGGTAAACTTAGGTAAATTGAAATCTGTAGGTAAGCTTGTTTTTTTTCCCTGACCCACTCTACTCGTTGGCTTTGAGTTTCATTTTTACTATGTTTGAAAGTTCTCATAATGTGGTGAGTATATACCAGTTTTGTAGTACTGAACCCAAGATTTTAGTGACCAAGTTTTCCCTCATCTTTAAGAAAACAAAAAGTAAATAGAACATTTTTATGCAAATGAGTTAATGTGAGACTTAGTGGAACTTAAGTGATTATAATTCGTTACAATAACTGTAAATGAGTAACAAATGCCAAGTATGGGGTTTTTTTCCTCCTCAGTTTATCAAAGTGAACTTCTGTTTTCTTTTTATCAGTTCTGGCTTATAGTGAGAAGCCTATACATTCTTTGGTATGAACAGGTTTGCTAGAATAAAATTATTGATCCTGACTTAGCCGTAACTCAGAGAATATTCAGTTAGTGAAACCACATACTTTTTCCCTTGGCTTGAGACCAGTTCCCTAACTAGAGCTTTATTTGTAGAATGGCTGTTAACCTAGCAAGACAGTTTGAGCCACAAACGAATCTGTACAAATCTAGCAACAATATTTGAGAGAACTAAAAATATGGTGTCTGAAGACTTTTGACCCCTTGTCAAAAAATATTGCTCATGCTTGCTGCCTTCCTAAGTAAGCAGTCATTTTATACACATCTAGAGTTAGTGAGGTAGGCAGAGTATATGGCTTGCCTGGCTGTATATTCCCATAGATGTACTGTATAATTAAGACTGTTATGGTTAGACTTCATTTGATGTTTCTGTTTTCCTTTTTATTTCTTTACCTCTAGGTTCAACTGTTCTCAGTAAGCCTTGTTCCGTTGCTGTTGCCAGTGAGACAAGCAAGAAGAAAGTGGATGTTATCGACCTAACAATAGAAAGCTCTTCTGATGAAGAGGAAGACCCTCCTGCCAAAAGGAAATGCATCTTTATGTCTGAAACACAAAGCAGCCCAACCAAAGGGTTTGTTAATTTATAGTTCACTATTGCTTAGTATACTTAACTAGTTGTTCTTGTGCTAGGTTTTTTTAGATGTCTCTCTGAGAAGTGGAATAGTGGGTAATTTTAATTTGCCTCCTAGTATATGAAATATATTTATATAAGCATGTTATAGGAAAACAAACTTTATGACAAAAATAGTTACATCTCCAGGAAGTGAGAATTTGAGATATTTAATTAATATTTGATAACCATTTTGTTAATTTCTTAAATCTCTGTGTGGGGCAATTTAGCATCAGGCCTGCATGAGGAAGTGTGTTATAATTCAGTATGAAATTAGACATCTTCAAGAGCAGATTCATAATTCTGGCCCTTGTTTACTTGATCTGATTGTGTTCAAAATAGTTAACTTTTTTTTTCTTACGCAAAATCAGGTGCATTGCTGTCAGGTTTCACTAAGATAATGAAAAAATCTACCCTCTGTCAGAAATGTGGTAGCTGCACAATGAAAACTGATCCCCTTCCCTTTCCACCATCTCCAGTGCAAATTATGAGCAAGTAGATGGGTTATATACTGACCCGCTCATCTCATAGAAGCCATTCTGACCTACAGGAAAAGGCAGGTCCGACTGGTTAACAATAGGCGCTTGTTACAGATTTGAGAACACACATGGTAGAGTGTTTCTTACAACCCATGAATACCCTTAGACTTGGATGTACTAGTCTTTATCTCTGGTTTTTCAGCCCATTTTTGTTTTACAACTCTGAATAGCAGAGTTGTTCAATTAACATCACAAAGCATTTGTGGGATATTTCTATCACCTCCTGAAAAATCCCAGTCATTTGCATTTTTATTTTCATACTCCCCAGATATAGGCAGCCATTGATCTTTTCCTTTTTAAATTTACTTGTTGTAGACATTTTTTTATGATAAGAATTATACTCCCAGTATGCTTCTAGAGTGTACTTTTTACAACTTTTAATAGTGAACTTTTAAAAACAATTTTCTTTAGTTTTAATAAACCATTTGAGCTGTTTTCTTCATTATCATTATTATTATTATTATTATTATTATTATTTTATGTATGTAGTACAGGATCTATACGGTCTCACTGTGCAGATTGTACTTGTAGTGATCCTTCCTGTTTTCCGGCTTCCCAAGCCCTGGGATTACAGGTGTGCGATACCACACCCAGTCTCAATCGTCCATTCAGCATGCCCCAGGAATGGGGCTGACCCAGGCCGGCAGGCTGGGGATCAAACCCCAGCCCTTACATCTGCTTTCTTTATTAAAATGTATTTTCAGATATGATTTATACATCAGGATAAGAACACATTTTCACTTTATTAATTGGAATGACATATTACATGCAGCAGAAAACTAGAAAAATGATTGAGTGGATTTTTTTCTGACATGCTGATTGTTTATTCTTCCTTCGAGATAGGTTGGCACTTCTGTCATTTTAATTTATGTGATTAAAAAAGAAAATACATTTTTCAAAAGTTTACCGGTGTAGAATTAGAGTGAATTCTTATATATAGTAATTAAATACTACATTGCCATAATCACTGTAATATGTTGGAAAAATGAGTTTTAAGTGCTACAATTAGTTGGAGTCAGTCCTGGTTGAAAGATTGAGCTTATTGATGCTGAGCTTTGAATTGATTCCACATGGATAGATACCTGTAGAACTGGCATACATTTTAGGTGATAAAATCTAAATGGCCATAGTATGCAGAGGAGTTAGGATAGTTTACAGTACTTGGCTATCCCTCATCTAGCTTTATTTCATTTTTTTAAACATACTTAGTACAGGGTCTTACTACACAGCGTGGACTCACAGTGATTCTCCTGTTTTCAGCCTCCCAAGCACTGGGATTACAGGCATGCACCACCATTCTCGGTCTATTGCTATCTCTGGGTGCCCTAGGGATGAGACCAGCATGTCATGCCAGGGTTTGTACCCCCGGTCCCTGCATCTGCCTGAACTTTAACCTGCTGAGCTATCTGGCTAACCTTCTCTCATCTACTTTTCAAAGAAAACAAAAATTAACACAAGTCTAGGTAAAAAGTATGATCAACACATGAAGGTTTTGATCTTAAAGTCTGTATAAATTCTATATACCTAGCTCTTTCCATGAAGTCAGTGTAAGTCTTTAATACAGACTATATTTACATACATTTTGCTTCTCTGGTCAGATATTCACATGGAAAGATAAATAAAAATTCAGAATGTTTAAAAGTCATATAATTACATATTAATATGACATCTGTGATAAAATACTTTATCTAACTATAGGTACTTTAATATTTGGAAATGATTGTGTTTTGTTACTAGACTACCTGTACAGTGTAGTCATCTTATTAGATGCTTGAAGGACATTGAATAAATACCATTCTTGATAGAAATGATTGTAAACTGTTAGAATTCACTTAATGACTTGAAGGCTTCACTGCTTAAACTAATTTGTTCTTATATAACATTAATATACATACTGCATAGATTTTACTCTAGTTGGGGTTGTTTGGCTTATTTAATAGCATTTTAGTCCACACTAATACTTAAGAAGTATACTACATGAGCATGCAGGCAGAGTAATGGGACAAAAAAGTGAGCTGTCAAACCTGGCCCATGTTATGATATCTGAAGTCACAATGACTTAAGTCTCAGAATTGAAACTTAAAAAAAAAAAGGAAGAACTGAAACTTAAGCCAGGAGACAAAATGTGTCATGACTACCTTGCTTTTTTTTTTTTTTTTTTTTTTCCCTAGGAACCCATTGGCTAGCATGAGCTTTCTTTATTATTACATTAAGCATATTTAGGGTCAAAGGCAAAAGAATACCTGAAAATACTTTGTGGAACTTATTGAACACTTAATAGTGTATGTTTTGTGCTAAAATCACATTTACTGGTTTAAGGTAGGTAGATGCTGCCTGTTAAGATGGCATGGCATTGGCTTATGCTATAGTTTATCATCTCTGACCCTTTCCTATTCCTAGGCTTTTGTTCCTGGACCATTCCTTTCATATTTGTGTTTCACCATCTTGGATTTTTGTGCTTTTCCTCTGTTGAATAAGTATCGTTGTACTTCTTGGCCATAGATAAAAGGCAGATGAGAACAAATAAAGTGAGAAGTAAGGTAAACGTATTAAGAATGTACTGTCTTAGTAAGAATTATTCTTATAAAGTTTTATAATGGACTACAAAGAAAGTGAAAGCTTCTGACATACAGAGAATTGCTGATACCATTTTAATGACAGTTCTAGCCCCCCTTTTGCAGACATGGTGTAAAATACAGTTTTGTAAATTTCTTTCAAAAGGAACTGGTACCATCTAAAACTTTAGAAAAATTCTGATGTTTGCCTATATTAGAAGATAATTTTATATTTTATGCTTCTGCCTCCTTTCTTAAAAATTGGACGTTTGCTTTGTTCAAGGTAGTTTTTTTTTGGTCTTTTTGAGACAGGGTCTCACTATGCAGTTCAGGCTGGCTTTAAGCTCATTTTGTAGCTCAGGCTGGTCTTGAACTCACAACAGTCCTCCTGCCTCAGCCTCCCGAGCCCTGGGATTACAGGCATGCGCCACCACACCCGGCCCAAGGTAGTTTAAAGACAGAAAACAAAAAGTATGGATAAATTATGCATTTCTCTGGATCAAGAATCATTACAGAACTGGAAATATAGTTCAGTGGTATAACATTTTGTCTAGCTTACACAAGGACTTAGGCTTAATTCCACTTACCACTAAACAATTCATTCTAAATTTTGATCTTTTTTTTTGTACTGGGAATTAAACTCAACCTTGTGCTTGTTAGGCAGGCACTTATGCCACTGAGCTATGTATCACTGCCCATTCTAAATTTAATCTTCTATGTTTTATGACCAGAGAGTGGGAGCACACATTATATTTTAGGTATATGAATTAAAATTATCAACCTGTTTTCAGACTGCATGAGTCAAGTATGAATTCCATGTAATTCTCTGATGGTAAGAAATGATTTAGAATACAAATATTTACTTACAGTATTATACCAGTTTAATTTATAAAAATTTAAAATATATATACTTCCATAGTATACACCTGTTTCTATTTGTGTAATTGGCTAATCCTATCATCAGAAACAAATTTTAAAAGCTTTCTAAAAATTTTTTATTGGCCAGGAGATGGCTCAGTGGAATAAGCACTTCCCTGGCAAGCACAAGGGCCTGAGTTCAATCCCCAGTTCCACCTAAAAAAAAATAAATAAATTATTTCATAGCCTCACAATACATAAACAGTTTTGTAGGACATAGCCATTTGCAGGTCTCCATGAACCTGTTATAAATACGTATATTTGTCCATGAGTTTTAAGGTCATTTTGTTTATGAATAAGGTCTTTGTGAAGATTATGATAAAAACTACCAGAATGTGAATTGATAATCCTAACAATTATTTTTCCCCTTTTTATATAAAATTGACTTTGTGTTAATGGTTACAGACATTAAGTAAAGCCATGCAGTCTGTACTTAGAATACCTTTTTTCTTATGTTTAGTGAGGTTGCAGATGTTGATATAATAATTTGTACCTGCATTACATTCTGTCTTTCTCATGTTTTGATAGATAGCATTTTGATAGTGAAGGAACAAAGAATAGTTTTTTAATCATTCAGTTTTCTATTAATAGGACATACGTAATAGATATTACTATGAAGACAATGATTAGAGACATTGATCTGGTTTTTTTTTTTTTTTTTTTTTTACTTTTATGTAAATCAAAGTCACAGAGTTTGGAAAAGAAAGGGAATTTTGTCCTATAAATGTGATCCTAAAAGGGTCAATTCAAGATGAAGAGAAAAAAATCTCCAGTGAAATATCAAATGAGGAAAAGAGTGTTAGGAAAATAGGTACCATCTTTTTTCTTTTCTTTACTTTTTAATACTTCCTGGTTATACTTTTCTGCTGGATGGTTAAGACCAATTTCCTGTAACTCAGTGGTGTCCCAAATTTTCTGTTCAAGAACATTGTGGGGCCACAGGGGAAAGTGATCAATAGTGTATCTTGTTTCTTACAGATCTGAAATTTTCTTTCTGGGATAGTGGAGATATGCATGAATTTTACTACAAACACCTTGGAATTTTTTTTTTGCCTCATTTCAGTGACAGAAGAAATAATTGATTTAATATACTTTAAAGTAGGGAATTAAAAAAAAACCCTAGATGAACTTTTAAGCTGGGCATGGTAGCATAGACCTGTAATCCTAGCACTCAGGAGGCTGAGGCAGGAGAATCTGAGTTCCAGGCCAGCATGAATTGTATAGTGAAATCTTGTCTCAAGAAAACAGAAAGAATATACAAGCAAGCTTTATGTATGTGCATGCCTGTAATCTTGGCTTTTGGGAGACACAGGCAGAAAATTCATGAATTGAGGCCAGCTTAGACTATTTAGCAGCTTCAAGATTGGCATGGAGTGCATTGTTAGATCCTGTCTCAAAAACGAAGAAATAAAATTCAAAAAAGCTTGTTTATTTACATTTTGGAAAAAAAGATTACAATGTTAGTACTGTGAAGCAACAAGAACAATTAAAGCCTTTTAAAAATTTCCTTCCCTGGGCTGGGGAGATGGCTCAGTGGAATAAGTGCTTCCCTGGCAAGCGCAAGGGCCTGAGTTCAATCCCCAGTTCTGCAAAAACAAATATAATAATAAAATTTCCTTCCCAGCCATAAGATCCAACCTAATCTCCTCCTTCTTACCTGCTATGTTTTTCTCCTTCCTTTATTTTATTTTTTGTTTTGTTTTTGTTTGACTTATTCCAAGTTCCTGGTTTTTCCCTTCATATCCTGCCTTTCCTAATAATCCTCATATCCTACTTACAGTTTTAGATCTTCAGGTACCATTCAAAGTCAGAAAACCTAACTTCAGGCATATTGATCTTTGGATCATACCTTCCATCTGTCTCCATCTACCTTTGGAAAGTGTATATTAAAGTACTAAGCTTATCATATGCTTTCTAATTTTTTCAGTTTTAAGTCTTAAGGTTTCTGAATTTTGACCTAAATTACTTATTACTTACTCATTCTTTGAAGAATGATATTGTTGACCAGCACAACCATAAGTGTACTTTTAAGATAAGTTAGTTTTTCATATTTTTGGTGCCTTTTTTTAATTTTTTAATTTTTTTATTTTTGGCAGAGCTGGGAAATGAACTCAGGCCCTTGCACTTGCCATGGAAGCGCTTGTATCTACTGAGCCATCTCCCCAGCCCCCCTTTTTACATCTTATTGCTTGGTGCTAAGATAGCCATCAGCAGCCATAGGATCAGTAGTGGTGATTAGTTTAGAAATATACATTCATGATGTTTTTCTTGTGAATTTCTAATTGTTTCCCGTGAGTCATGAGAAAATACATATAAGAGTAAGTACAAAATTTGTCTTTAAGCCTCAATTTTTCAAAAAACATGTTTTAATTTTTATACTACATCTTGAAACTATAATTTTTTAAATTACATAATGTGTATACATAATAGTGAATGATGTATTATGTTTTCATTTGAATTTTTAGGAGCTTGAACAACTAATTTCAGAATCATAACTTTCCTAAAGAATAGGTAGGGAACATTTTAAATTTTGGGTACTATGTCTTAAACCCCAAATTTTGGTCATGGTATTCTGATTTCTGATTGATTGCACTATACTGCTGTCAGGTTTGTTAGCATAGAGTTGGCTAGTTATACTCAGATCATTCCCAAATTTCAAATAATAAAGACAAATTCAGTTGGGTTTGAAGAAATTCTGGTTGAGTGATTGTTACTAAGAATCCTCTCTATTACTTATATATTTCTTTGCAAGTAGGTTACTAATATCCACATGCTTTCTCTGTGTACAATAATAAGAGCATATGTAAGTAAAGAATATTTTTCTGTTCATGGATGAAGTGTTATATATTACTCTAGCACTGAACTTTATATTTTATGCCAACTTCCTTCTGTCCCACACCTGCCATTGAGAGGCAGGACACATTCATGTTAAAATGATGACAGGAAGTAGGAGTAGCTACCGCTTAGTTGTGTTGAGACTTGTTAAACATTCATCTGAAAATGTGGCTCAGGTGTTCTCTTCTGAGAGCTAACAACCAGATTATTTGTAATTTCCAATGCTATTTAAAACAGGGTTCTCATGTATCAGCCATCTTCTATAAGGGTGCCCAGTGTGACTTCAGTTGATCCTGCTGCTATTCCGCCTTCATTAACAGACTACTCTGTGCCATTTCACCACACGCCAATTTCAAGCATGTCATCAGATTTGCCAGGTATGTGGAGAATTTTTGTTTTCTTTTATGATTTGTTTTAAATATTAGTTGACAAAAGAAATTTTGAAGTTTCAAATAGAAATGCTAAAGAAATTGAAAAGCTTCATGCAATAGTAGAACCTTTTTCTATACATCATACTCTGTTATCATGCTTACTAAATAGAGGTTTCAGATAGGAAATCATGGAGAATAGTAAATTTTATTGACTGTGTTCTGCCATATAGATAATTTGTACTCAGACTTTTCTTGAGTTATCTTAGAAATTTTATAGGTTAGGGAGAATATTTGCACACATTCATCCTGGTACCACTTTTTCTTTAATAACCCATAGGACTTTAAAGCATATAGATACAATTTGGGTCTAATTTTGCCTGCCAGCTGAATCCTGTGCATTTTCCCACTAAAATCAGGGTTCTCCGAATTTTTCTGTAGAGCAGAGCTTAATACTTGGGGATGTTTTAAATATATGTAATACATCAATGTTCACCTAAATAAAGAGTTATTTAAATTACTTTGGGGCCAGGGAGATGGTTCAGTAGAATAAGCTCTTCCCTGGCAAGCGCAAGGGCCTGAGTTCCATCTCCGGTACCACCAAAAAAAAAAAAAAAAAAATTACTTTAATATCAGAACTTAAGCAGGTAGGCTCATATTATAAATTTTAAACTTTACCGCTTCGTTCATCCTTTCTGTGTCGCTATTGTTTTTTGCATACATTGGACGCAGTCCAATTTAAGCAAGTTAGGGGGCCTGCCAGTTAGCTCAGTTGTTTAAGCTCCTGCTCATATAAACACAGTCAGGCATGTGGTTTGACCCAGCTCCACCTGCCTTACCAGACCTGCCCTTAAGGCATCGTGAGCCAGCTAGCCAAAAAACAAATTTAAGCAAGTTAGAATCAGTCTCATATATTATATATATATAAAGACTTTCTGTTTGGAGGACCTTTTATTGAACTGTATTCCCTACCTTTTATTACTAATAATTTTGATTTATAAGTTGATTTTGATCTCTGGCTTATTTTTCTTCTCCTTAGTTAATAAAATTCTTAGTTCTTTAGGTAAAATTTGTATTATTGAAATATTTGATAGCTCTGTTATCTGTGGACATTAGGTAATTTTAATAAAATTTTAGTTTGTAAGAATATTCTAAAGTAGCCAATCATTTTTTTTTTTTTTTTTTTTTTTTTTTTTTTTTTTTTTTTTTTTTTTTTTTTTTTTTTTTTTTTGTATTTTAGGGAAGGGTCTACAGGGTGTTCAGGGTCTCACTACTAGATCAGACTCATAGTGAACCACCTGTTTACAGCCTCCCAAAGCTGGGAATACAGGCTCATGCAACCACCCAATCTTAATTGCCATCTCAAGGCTTCCTGAGGGCAGGGCCAGCATTCAGGCCTGGGAATCTAACCCCCAGCCCGCTGAGTTATTTGGCTGGTCCCCAATTAGAAATCTTTTATTTATTTATTTATTTATTTTTTTGTTGCAGAATTGGGGATTGAATTCAGATCCTTGCGCTTGCTAGGGAAGTACTTACTTTATTAAGCCATCTCCCTGGCCCCAGAAATCTTTTTTAAAAAATACTTTTTTTGTTTGCCTGACAAGAGTTCAATCCCCAGTTCCACAAAAAAAAAAAAATGCAAACAAAAAATACTTTTTTGCTTTATTCCATATATACTTAGGAAATTAATATTTAAAAATATTTTTAAAAACCAAATATCACCCATTATAAAGTGTTCATTGAGTACAAGAGCTAATATCAGTGCTAAGGTATAGATGAGAGTTCATGGTCCATAACAAAGACAGAAGCTGATATATTAATTCTTAAGTGTCACTTTAACTTGGCTACTTTGACAAGTCTCTGCATTGTATTAACATTTATTATAAGCAAGAATTTGCAATTAATTTGTTTCCTTAACACTTTGAATTAAAAATTAAACTTGAAAAACCGTAGTAAACGTTTCTGTTAAAGTGACCCTGGCTATTTAATACCTGTGTGGAGGGGCATAAATAAAAAAATCACTTGACCTGCGAGTTTCCAAATTATATGAGACTGAATGAATTTTTTTTTTAAACTTTAGAGAATTTAATCTTGCTTCAAAATTGAGCTTTATAAAGTGAGATTTTTTTTTTAAGCGTTTTTAAAAATATATAGACTTGGGAAAATGTAAAATATGTCTGAGTAATGTGTTTGGTAGGATGCATTTGAAGCTGGCATTGAGGAAATACTGACATCCATGCCTGGTAGTTGATGCAAACAATTATCTGATTCCTAAAATACTGCAATGTTTCCTTACCAGCTAATAAACTCAATAAAGTTTCAGTTGTCCTTCAGAAGAATTGCTAGTTTATTGTCAAATTTAAGTTACAACATATGGCAATTGTTTCATCTAAATCATTGAGCTTTTAATTTGATTTTTATTGTTCATGTGCTGTTTTATAATTAGTTACTTTGGTTTATTTTTGTGTGTTCTTGTTATATGAGTCAGTGTACTTTTTGGTGTCAATAAATTTAATACTTTTATAATAAAATATTAAATAGAATATCAAGAATGGAGAGATGACATTTTAATACATTTCTTAACATTCCTTTTAAACATCATAAATATGAATCTTCTG
The DNA here is from genome assembly GCA_004027165.1 of Ctenomys sociabilis. Lineage (NCBI taxonomy): Eukaryota > Metazoa > Chordata > Mammalia > Rodentia > Ctenomyidae > Ctenomys > Ctenomys sociabilis. Next base: position 1,012 of record PVKA01011631.1, on the reverse strand, counting down.
AATCTGCAGGAGAACAAAGAAGAAATGCTATTAATAATGAAGTGCAGCTTGGAACATCTTCTGATACTGTGCAACAGTGAATACAAAATAAAACATATAATTTGTATTTATGGAGTGGAAAACAGCTTATTTCAAGAAAAAAATATGACTGCCTTATTATTGTTAGTGCCATACTGTCAGGTGCGAATGGTGCTAAGAAGTTGTGTCATTAAAATTTGGAGTGCTAAACCATTACATATTTAATCATGTAGCTATTATGTTTTGTCAAAGTTTATGGATCAAGTAAGGACAAACGTTGTGATTAATGAGGAAAAAAATCTAAATGAGTCAGTTTCACTAAATGAAGTATTTAAAATTCAAAAATTATTTCATCACTGTTAATAAAACAAACATTTAGATTGTACCTTGAATTTAATACTAGTGTTTTTTAGTTGAAAATAATTGGGTATTTCTCACTATGGAATTCTTAGGTCAAAAGTGTATCAGTATGTATAACAATTGAAACAGTAAAATTAGGAAATAGCCTTTTGAAAAACTTAAAAAATCAGTAAAATTTTAAATCTTTGCTATCACTTTATTTCATGAGTTTTAATCTACTTAAAATATAAAATATAAGGTTTTAATGATAGCATTTTTTCATTAGAAGGAATAACATCTGAAATACTATATCAGACTGCACTGTTTGTGAAAAGTGGCTTCATTAAGAAATATATTAAAAAACTTCATTGGACTTTGAATTGACCACCTGTGTAATGGCTTGAATGACAATCTAGTTTCAACCAAAGTTTTAGAAAAATATGTATTATGTCATTGTGTAAATCATCGTATTTTAGTTATCCATGAATGTTACAGGAAGATGCAGATCAAGTAAATCTCTTAAAATTTTTTCTAAATAAGACTATTTGTTGGCACATGTAAAAACGATCAAAGAGAATTACAACATACATGAAGAGCTGGATGTTGAAATAATTAAAATAAGTAGTATTTGGACCTCAGCGGATATCCTTTTTTT
>PVKA01011630.1:0-60272 GCA_004027165.1 Ctenomys sociabilis | reverse complement strand
AAAAAAAAAAAAAAAAAGACAGTTACTAAAAAAAAAAAAAAGACAGTTATTAAATATCAGTAGAATCTTAAGAGAGTTTTTTGTTACAGTGAACTTTTTTATCTACTATAGACTTCAGTGTCACATAAAAGGGTTCCTTCTATATATAGTTTCTTATACAAATAATTTGATTCTTGGAACTCTAAAATATAAAGTCTTTTATAAAACATTTTTGTTATAAATTATTTATAAAATATTATAAAGACCTAATTCTCAAATAGGTAAGTAATTAAAAGTTATGGCACTTTTTTTTTCATTCTCTTTTTTGAAACATGGTCTTCCTATGTATTCCAGAGTAGCCTTGAACTTATAATGATCCTCCTGCCTTAGCCTCCCTAGGCTTAAATTATAGGCAGGCACCCCTATACCCAGCTTTTGTACCTTTTCCATGACATGACACCTTTAACACTAAAACATTAAATTTATTGGACTGAATTTGATCTTACTTACAAAAATGGATGTATCAAAGAATGTAGTAATTCAGAAGGTATGTTGTTTTTTTTTTTTTTTTTTAAATTAGAGGGTAGGGTTTTTTGTTTGTTTTCCTGTCCTTTACAAAAACTAGTTCTGTACTATGTGAGAAATCAGGTCAGGTACATTGTGATAATACTTGCCAGGGTTTAGTATTTTATTGAGGTATTTGCCAGTTGGAATTAGAACCCTATAGAAATAACCAGGTTAGACTTAATTATTGGCCTGCCATATTTAAGTCAAAATGCAAAGTTCATATAACACTTTGTACCTATACACTGAAAATAATGTGGAGCTTTTTTTTTTTTTTTTTTTTTTTTGACTAAAATTTCATAGCTTTTGTGGCTAATGAGATGTGAAATAAATTGGCATGCTCGAATTGGTCAGAGTATAGCAGTACAGTGTGCATGTTCTTATTCCCAGCCTTTGGGATTCCAGCAAAGGTCACAAATTAAACAAAGTCAGGACTAATCAAAACTACAATCAAATAAAACCCAGTCGTTAATCCTCTTCTGAGTTACAATGGAATGATTGTATGAGAAACACTGGAGAGGGCTCTTTTGTGGTATAGAGAAAAATCAGCACTAAGGTGTCAAATAGACAAATGAAGCACTGCACGTGAAGTTCTCTCTGGAGCCAAGAGAAACTGGGCACTTTATGCAGAGCTGCAACTGAACCTTTGGGATACTGAACGGTGTGTTAGCTCTGAGCTACAGAATATGTGGGTCTCAGCGAGGCCTTTGAGCGGGGACTGTTTGCTGAAGAGCTCGGTGCTCTGCTGTAGCTGCTCGAAGCAACAGTCTCTCCAGATGAATTGCTAAATCCATCTGTATAGTTCTCATATCGTGGTAATTTTTTTGTTTGTTTATTTATTTTTGCGGAACTGGGGATTAAACTCAGGCCCTTGCACTTGCCAGGCAAGTACTTATTAAAATTTTTTAAAGAAAGTACAAAATAGTATTAAAACAAAAATTACAAGTAATACAGAATTTCACTTAACAAAATAATTTCACAGTATTTGTTATAATGCATAGTTGTCTTCCAACTAGTTCATATTACTAGATATATGCATATAAAATAGGAAGAAGAAAGAAAAAATGAAATATGTAAGAAATTAAAAAGACAAACAATTGGAGAAAGAAGACAAAACAAATTGAGCATTAATTGCTCCTTTCCACAGACTATGAGAAATGTACAGTATGGTTGTACAAACCATCCTGCATACATATATAGATAAATTTCTTTCCCCCACTTAGTAATTCCTTCCTTTTGAACAGGTTCTTTCCCTTTTCCCAGTCTCTATTGTATCCTTCAGATTTTATTTTCTCTTTTATATCTTGGTAATTTTGAAGAAAAGGATCTAATGTAAAAGTATTTCATCTATTAGAGTTAATTATGTGTCATCCTTAACAAAGAGTGACATTTACAAAAGAAACCTAGCTTTTATCCTATATTATCTTCTCTGTTTTTAATTACTGAACTAATTGATGCTAGCTTTTTTTTCTTATTTAGGCTTTTATTCTTCTATAAAGCTTATCATTACCATGTATATTCCTTTCGCTTCACCTTTTAACTTTACTATCTGTAAATTACTCCTTTATCATTTCATTTGATGCTAGCTTTATAAATATCCTTAGTCAGTTTTACTGTTAATTTTTTTTCTTTTTCTTCCTGTATTTAGGACAGGGTCTACAGGGTCTCATTAAGTAGGTGGGACTTCTAATGATTTTACTGTTTTCTACCTCCCAAGTGCTGGGATTAGAGGTGTACACCACTATGCCAATCTCAAATGCCATTTCAGTGCGCCCCAGGGGCGGGGGTGGGGGCGGGGCCAGCACAACATGCTGGGGATCCAACCCTAGCTGCTGAGCTATCAGGCTGGTCCTTATTGTCAATTTTTTAAAGCTGATACTGATTCTAACCAGTTATGATTATACTTTTTAGGAATCAATTTTGATGTTTAATTCATTCTATATGTTTACAGTCTATATAAGCATACTTTGAGAATAGTATTTCCCTCCATTGTTAGCTTTTTGTTTTGCTTCAGATGCAAAATAGAAAGAATTTAAATCATACACCTGAGTGCCAGCCAAATAGCTCAGTGGGTTAAAGCAGCTGCAAGCAGGCACAGAGTCCAGGGGTTCGATCTCTGGGCCTGCCATGCTGGCCCCACCCCCGGAGTGCACTGAGCTGGCAATTGAGACTGGGCATGGTGGCCCACACCTGTAATCCCAGCTCTTGGGAGGCTGTAAACAGGCGGATTGCTATGAGTCTGATCTAGTAGTGAGACCCTGAACACCCTGTAGATTCTTTCCTAAAATACAAAAAAAAATCACACACCTTGTTCCTGATTTGATAACAGATTTGAAAACCTCATAACAGGTCATTACTGCTATAAAATGACTCAGTTTGAGTTTTAATATTCTATAACTTCTATTTCTTTCTCTTTTATGTATTTACGACAGGTTCTACAGGGTCTCATTACACAGATAAGACTCATAATGATCCTGTTTTCAGCCTCTCAAGCTCTGGGATTACAAGCATGCGCCACCTTGCCAAGTCTCAGTTGCTGTCTCAGCATGCCCAGGGTGCAAGTGGCACAGCGTGTGGTGGTGCTGGTGACAGAATTTCTATTTCTTACCATGTTGTTTTTTGTTGTTTAAGTACTAAGTGCTTTGTGTGTGCAGAAAATGTTTAAGTCCTAAATGGGATATATAGTCTTTTATTTCCAATAACAGTGTATTTTGTGTTTTAATGTAGTCCATTATTTTTTCTTTCAAATCATTTGAATCTCAAATATTCTATAAGATATAACATCACTGTGTTAAGTCAGAAGACTGAAAAGTTTATTCCTAACAATTTCTGTTGACATTCAACAGAATGAGCATAATCACCAACCCTTGAGAATTAATGGCATTCTAAGTACATATTTTTTTTTCTTTTTTTATGCTTTTGCTAAAATTTTGTGCTTTGTACCTAATTTTCACCATTAATCTCTGCATCAGTTTGCCTGCGTATCCTTCAGTATACTCCTTCCCAATCAATATCTTTTTGCCACCTCAGTGATCAACATTTGTAGGAAATCAATTTATTTATTTACTGAACATATTGAACTCAGGTTTTTAAAGTTTATTTATTTTAAAAACCTATCTATCTATCTATCTATCTATCTATCTATCTATCTATCTATCTATCTATCTATCTGTTTGGTACAGGGTCTCACTATGCAGCTCAGATTTGTAGTGATCCTCTTGTTTCAGCCTCCCTGTGCTAGGATTACAGGCATACACTACCACACCTGGTTTTAGGACTGACACATTGACATGTTACGGTACTGGGATTAAACCCAGTCGTTGCACTTGTCAGGCAGACGCTTAGACTGCTGAGCTATCTCACCAGCCTGTTTTTTTTTTTTTAATTTAAAAGAGGGTTAAAGTGATTTTAAGCATCATAATTAAATTGACTTGGTGAAATATTAATCTTATTACTCTATAGACTTTCCTCTGAAATATTTCAATAATTCATATTCAGGGACATATATAAACACTGTAACTTATGCTAAAGTTCAGTATTTTTTTCCTATAAATTTTTGGTTGGGTTTTGGCCAAACTCAGTAACATAATGGTTAAACGAACTGAATAAATTAATGCTGTTTGTTTTTTATCACAGGTTCTCTGGACCAATGCTTCTATTCTTAGTAACTCTTTGAAGATGTTATAATTTGTCAGTGATTTTCAAGCATTTTGGGCTTTTTTATCTGTAATCATTATAGTTTATGCATGGACAATAATGTAGCAGGTCTGCAGTTTTCTATTTGTGTCCTGTTCCACATATTCAGTTCCTGGCTGTCCAACTATGCCAATCTCTAGAATCCAAAAGAAATGTAAGGAACTTTTTAGTAACTTGATAATTTTTAAAAAATTTCTCCTGAAAGTCTAAAGTTAGTGTAACCCTTAAAGAGTGTTTCTATTTTTTATTAATACATGTTTTTTATATATAATGATTACATTTATTATGGGTAGTTCGTATTCATACATAACACGTCAAAATTCTTTTTATTTTAAGTAAAAGAAAAATAAACTATAAACAATGGTAAACATTTCAAAACAGGATTGTAGGAGAGTAACAGTGGTTAGTACAATGTGTATTGTTATCTTCAAAGTAATTGCTCATATTATAAGATATTGGCATGAAAAATCAATAAAGTAATACAGGCATAAACCTTTCTTTTCATTGAACTACTGGGAATTAGCAGTGTTACCAACTTAACTGTTTTGTACATATGGGTTTTTTTTTTCCTTTTCTTCTTTTCTCTATTCCACTTTCTCTTTCCTTTTGAGTATTTACTTCCCATTTCACAATTTCTATTTTACATTTTTGGTCTTACTACTTTTTTAGCTAGGAGACAATATGGTGTTTACAGGTGTGAGACTGATTTATTTCACTTTTAAGTATGGACTCAAGTTATATCCATTTCCCTATAAATGTCTCAAGTTTATCCTTCATAATGGAATAGTACTCCATTGTATACAGATACCACATCTTGTTGGGGATATACCACATAGTTCAGTGAGACAGTGCCTGCCTGCCAATTGGAAGGTCCTGCATTCAATCCCCGGTACCAAAACAACCCCTAAAACATCTTTTTTATCCAATTCTTTGGTCAGTGCACATTTGGTTTGTTTCCAAGATTTAGCTATTACAAATTGTGCTGCTATAAACATGGGTGCACATATATCACTGTGGTATGATGTTTTTAATTCTTCTGGTAAAATTCCCAGAAGGTCTTAATTCTTTTTATGCTCCCCTCCCCCATCTCTTAATCCCCTTCCCATTTGCAAAACATCTGTTTTCCTGTTTCCTATTATTTACACTTTGGGCTTCTCACATAAGAGAAACGATGAGATAATTAAGCTTGTGTGTCTGGTTTACATTTTCAAGGTGCATCCATTTTCCACAAATTACTCAAATTTAACTTTTTTTTTTTTTTTTTTTTTTTGAGACAGGGTCTCACTATGCAGTTCAGGCTGGCCTTAAGCTCACTTTGTAGCTCAGGCTGGTCTCGAACTCACAACAATCCTCCTGCCTCAGCCTCCCGAGTGCTAGGATTACAGGCGTGCGCCACCACACCCGGCTTTAAATAAGGAGTTCACCCATGTTTTTTTTTTTTTTTTTGTGCGGAACTGGGGATTAGAACTCAGGGTTTTATGTTTGCCCGGGAAGTGCCTATTAACATTTTTAATAGCAAAGTAGTACGCAGTTGTGTATAAATACTACATTTTCTTCTCTTCATCAACTAATGGATGTTCAGACCATTTCCAAATTTAGCTATTATGAATTATGCTGCTATAAACATGAGTATGCATCTATCATTATAATATGATGTCTTTAATTTTGGGGGGATATTTTCTTGTAGGGTGGGGGCCACAGACTTCTGGCAGGCGTGCTGCAGCTATTTGTATTATTGAAAAAAAGTAAGGTTTATTGAAAGCAAGCATTAATATTCAACTATTTTCCCAATCTTGCATAACTGTATCTGTTAATTTGAGCAACAGATTTGGTGATAAAAATAGATTAATATAACAACCATTGTTAATTTGCTTTTCTTTTTTTGAAAATGTGTAGCATATGTATTGTATGTTACCTTATTTCTTTGTTTCTGTTATTTGTTTTTGCTTTTGTTTTTACTCTTCCCCTCTCCCCCTTCAGAACCAGGGATTGAACTCAGGCCCTTGCGCTTGCCAGAGAAGCACTTATTCTACTGAGCCATCTCCCCGACCCCTTGTTTTTACTCTTCAAAATAAAATAAAATATTTTTTTTTAAAAAACGACATTCTAAACGATTTCCCCTCAATGTTATAGGGGCATAGTTGGATCAAATGGAATTTCTATTTTTTAGTTTTTTGAGAAATCGCCATACCAGTTTCCAAAGTGGTTGTACTAGTTTACATTCCCATCAGCAGTGTAGAAGTTTTTTTTCCCTATACCCTCTCTAGCATTTTTTAAAAATTTGATTTCTTGATGATAGCCATTCTTTCTGGAGTAAGATAGAATCTCAGTATTGTTTTAATTTGCATTTCTCAGGTGGCCAGCAGTGCAAAACATTTTTTCATACATTTATTGTCCATTTGTACTTCCTTTTCTGAAAAGTGATGCTTCATTTCAGTATCCCATACTTTGGTTTGGTCTTTATTTTGAGGCATCTAATTGTTTGAGTTGTTCATATATTGTAGATATTGGTGACATTTTTACCCCCATTTTATAAGTTGTCTCTTCACTCTTTTATTTATTGTTCAGAAGCCTTTTAACTTGATATAACTTTATTTATTGATTCTTAATATAAGAATGTTTTAATATTGAAAAAATACTGCCTCCTGCTCTTCTGAAATTACTGTGCAACTCACCTTCACTCCCCTCTTAACTGTTATAGCAACAATTTCTATCTACCCTATCTACTTATTTTTCTTCTTATCCCTTTTGTTATTGTCATTCATACCTTCATGATACTTCTAGCTTGGATTTCCTTAATTGCCCTATTGTGATGCAACACTTGTCAGCATGATTGTTGTAACATTCAGCTGTGCTGAATCTTCTATTTAAAATTCTTCAACAATCCTATCCCCTTCACTCGTATCACTCACCCAACATTTTCTTGGTGTAAAATGTGTAGTTCTGTATATGCCCCCGTTCTTTCTGTTATGTATAAATTTACTGTCATCGCTGAAGTATTCTATTCTATAACTATATCACAGTTTGTCCATTTAACTGTAAATGGAAATTTAATTTGTTTCTAGTTTGGAGACATTACAGATGGACCACGTTATACTTTATTTACCTTGGAGAGTCTCTTCCATCAGATTCTGGGCTTACTGAAGACTTGTTTATCTTTGTAATTTTATTTCTAGTACGTCACATGTCATAGAAGTGTCTTTTGAGAGAGTGGACAAAGTGAAGAGGAAGAAAGTTACTATACTATTGTAACATAAATTAGACAATAACCATTACCATTCTCAGACTGATCTTTTTAAAATCTACTTTATGTTCTTAGGAACTTTCCTCAAATTATGTTTACTGCTAGGCCTTTGTCCTGGAAATATTCCTACCCCAGTGCTCTTTAGTAAACAGTTGGAATATGTTAGTTTCCTTTTTATATGTCCACTTAAGGTTTTATGTTCCTTTTATGACTATTGCGCAGATTTTTTATTTCTAACTTTTTTAAATTGCCTACATAAAATCAGTAGTACTCACATAAATTAAGGTTCTATAATTTCTTCAACACTGATAGTAACTAAAATTAACCTTTAGTGTTTCTAAACTTCTGTTTCAGAGATGTACTAGGAATGAAATTATCTTTGGACTGAACAAAAAATTTAGGTCAGGTAAAATACAACCTGAAGGAATAAATAATCATGAGTTCTAGTTTCTTGTTGAGATCTATTGGTTATCCACAGTTTTCTTTACAGGTTTTTATTCAAGAATTTATGATTTTGTGTTTGAAGAACAATGAGTCCCTCAGATACTATGTTCTCGACCACATTTAATTTCATGATATGAAACTGCATTGCTTCTTTTCGAAATAAGAGACAAAAATAAGAACAAAACAAAAAAGGAAACAGCCCGTGTTATAGCACTCTTAACAGAAACTTCTGTTAGTAACTCAAAAGGAAACACTACTGATTAATAAGATGGAAAATATTCAGACCAAAGCAAGACTAAAACCCAGCAGAGAAAATATTAAATCCAATAATAACTCATTGTCTTGCAGTGGGGTAAGTTGTGGACTTCCAAGTGCTGAGATTATAGGAATGTGCCACCACATCCAGTGAAATTTTTTTTTAACCTACACCTGCCAGAAATATATTGCAAAAGATGTCATTTTTTATATGAAATATAAAAATTTGTCTTCCTTTACAAGTTAAGCAGCACATTACCAATTTTTTTTTTCCTATGGAACCGCTACGGATCATTTACCACCCTTCTGATTACTCTTTCTCAATTTGTTTTCCTCTGAATGGTTTCCACTATTGATTCTTAGATGCCCAGGTCTCATACTTCATATTTATCTTCAACTGTTCATCTGAATGGAATACAAGACATATTCTGTGTTAAAGGCTCATTATTGTGACCATATAAAAATAGCCACATTTATTCTCTAGAATATTTCTAATGATGAATTACTAATTTTAAGAGTATTATATTAAAAAATAAATACTTAACAGGAAAAAATACCAAAGAAATAAACTATCAAACTTTCAGTATTTATTGTTTATAATGAAGCATTGAAATTTTCAACTTTAGCTGGTTTTTGGTATACAAAGTCTAAATATAACTATAGAAATAAATTCCTATATGAGCTACAATGGAAATACAATAAAAATAATCTTTACTTCTATTATCACACCTAAGGCAATCTTCATACGTGACAACACATTCCATACACATATAGTTTACACTGAGTATTCATATGGCTTGCTTTCCTGGCTTCTTTCTGGGATCATGCTTGATATCTCACAGGTTTTGTCAGGAGGGTCTTATTGTATTATACAGTATGTAGTTAACAGGAACTAAAAATATCCATAAAGTGTTATATTAATGTATATTACATGCTTAAGAATAGACATCAACATTTTCATATCTGCTGCTTACTTGCTTATAGAACCTAAAAGGTAACCTCAAAAATAAAGACCTATCTCAACTATAATGTAAACTCAAAAGTCTGCCAGAGAAATAATCTTTGCTTTAACTGTCACATCCAAGGCAATCCTCACATGACAAGTGCATGTTCCATGTACAAGTATTTTACACTGATAACACATATTTGTTTCCCTGTAATTTGGGGGGCACAATAATAATCTTTTTGGTTTTCTTGTTGTAGTAGGTCTTTGTGATGTTGTACTGCCTCTTCACCTATCATGTTGATATAGGGGAATGAAACTCTCAACCTGAAAGATACCTGTGATGAATTCAGTTAATTTGAGGATCAATGGAGATTAAGAGTAGAATATATTTATTGGGGGAAAGGAAGTTTTTGTCTGAGAGAGGGTCAGAAGGTGACCCGAGTGGGTTGCCAAGGAATCTGCCTTTTCAGGGGATTTTTATAGAGCAAACCCATGAGATGAGGTGGATCTAAGGCAGAAAACTTGGCAACTTGCAAGATGAGCGGGGATAAAACTAAGGCCTATTAATAAAATTACATCAAATGGGGAAGTAAGTCACATAGCAAGTGCATAAGAATACAGAACGGGAGCTACTTCTATAGGGGGATTGGGTTAATGACTGTCTGCCTTGTCAAGGTGACTGATACCTATTTACAATATCAGTCCCTGATACCCATCCCTAGGGAGGTATGTGGTTACATTTATTTGTTCTTTTCTCTGATGTCTGGCCCACTTCAGGAGTATCTATCTCTTTCACAGTTGCAAGGTTACCTTGTCTTCCATATTGTCTCCTTAAGGGCCTGTCTGATTGCGTATAATATTTCTGTCTAACTCAGCCACCTACAACAAGGTCACTAGTGTACTCCACAATTTTTTGCATAGTTTCCTGGACAGAAACATTTTCTTCTTCTACTGTAAATGATCTTTTATGAGTTCATTTACAGTCCCATTCCTCTAAGAACATTTCTTCATGTTATTTTGCACTTGTTATTTTCTTTTTAAACCATGAAACTGTTTATGCCATGCATGTTTCACATTAAGTGAAACAACCATTGGTGTTTCTAGTGGCATCATAGTTGCTGAATAACTTATCAGCATCTACTCTGCCTTTAGTTTTGTTGAAAAAATTATGGTCACAACAAACCTCAAGCATTTATTAAAGAAACCAGATGTCCTTGTTGTCACTGTTATTATGCAAACCTCAAGTCCACACCTTAAGTTTTTCACATATTCTTTTATATTCCCATTACCGAGCTCTGCTCGGTGTAGCAGACCTATGAATGCTTTCAATTTAGATGGTGAGATGTCACATTAAGTACATTTTTTAATATGGCTGTTGGTGCATACAGAACATTTTACTTGTACTTCATCATATGTGTATTTCACAACATTTTGTAGCATTTTGTCTGTTACAGTTTCAAATATTGCATGGCAGCGCCAACATTTGGCACAGTAGGTTTCATCCCTGCCAAGATCCTCACTGTATTTTTGGACCTAGTTCTAGGACCAAAAATTGGTTGCATAACCATTTTACATGAATTCAATTAGTCTAATATGTACTAACATTCCTGTTGTATCATCTCAATTAAGAAAGTCTTCATTTCCTGTGTCTTTACTGGTCAATTGTTGTTCCATTTTTCTGTCACAGGAATTTAATGTAACCAACATCATCACATGGTCAACATCATCTTCTGTGTAGAGGTCATGTGATAATTCACTTTCTACCACCTCTGAAACTTGCAAATCTGGTTTTTAATGTTCCATTGTAGTGAATTAGGCTATTTCTACCAGAAAAATCACAACAGAGATGTTTTCAAAAACAAATTGTAAATGCATACCTGTTCATGCTTTGAAGCTCCTGTACACACTTGCCATTAGTCTGTCAAGTGGCTGAATGCACAGATAGGCTCCTACTGTCCCCACACCTAGCTATTGTGAGCCACAACTACATCCCATATTGCTAAAGTACAAGTATACATAACAGAAGAATGATGTGGTTATATTTATTCCACAGATGCTCAGATAAATATATACAAAGACTGTTAGATAGAGCATTATGTGGGTAAAAATCAGTTGATACTTTTACACAAGTGCTCACACCTTGTTGTTCATTTTACCAAGACTGCTTCCTGTGTCCCCCAGGCTTAGGTACTGAGCTGCACAGCCAGTTAGTCTTAAATTTAAGTACAAATTTACAGTAGAAAATTATGGGATGGCTTGTTGTAACCAAATGTTATGCCCTATGGGTTCATTTATACTTCCTCCTATGTCTTCTATCTAAGATATTCCCCAAAAGTTTCATATGTTCAGAGTTGGGGTCTGGTAAGAAGTGTGTCAATGGAGGTATTAACTGGAAGGTGTATTCTTGTCCCTCCTGTCTCTGCTTTCTGACTGCCATTTCGTGAACAGCTTTCCTCCATAATGCCATTCTCCTGTACCATTTCTGCCTTGAAGCCAGCCAGTTATGGATTGGACCCCATAAAACTGTGAGCCAAGGTAAACCTGTCCTTTAAGTTTCCAGTGCTGAGTATTTTGTCCTAGTGATATGGAGGTGACCAGTACACCTCCCATTATCTAGTATACTAACTCTTACATAGTAAATAGTTGCTGCACATTTCTTTTTGGAGTATGCCATTTCCATTCCTAAAGTGTTAATGTCTCGTTCCATCTTGAGTTTGTCTCTCAGGTATAAGAAATTATGTTCAAAAGGCAGGCTCTGAAACTAGTTCATTGCTGTTCAAAATCCTAACAGTACCAGTTTCTAACTGTGCCAAGATACAGTACAGATTTTGTCTCAGTTTTCTTATTTTTAAAATGAAGGTAAGGAATGTGAGACTGAGCACGTCAACCCACTGGGGATCGAACCATAGTCCCAGGGCTTGCCTAAGCAGGAGCTTTAGACCACTGAGCTATCTCACTGGCCCAGGAAAAATATTACTGAAGTTTATTGAGTGTGTTAGCATACATATATATTAATATATAATACATATATTAACATATATTGAATATATAAATATATAATGCATATATTAACATATATATATATATATATATTTTTTTTTTTTTTTTTTTTTTTTCCCTGCATAACCAAGGATTGAACTCTTGTGCTTGCCAGGCAAGCACTTGTTCTCCTGAGCTATCTCCCCAGTTACATATATTTTAGAACAGGACACATGTAAAGGTAAAATTATAATGTTCACTCTCATGGCTTTGTTTTGTTTTTCTCCTTTTTCAAAGCTCCAGCTGTTATCTTAGTATCCTATACTTCTGGATCTTTTGTGTTGAAGCTTTTGGACTTTTATACAGCTATTTGGCTTCTTTGTGGGGGTGGTTTACTAGGGATTACCCCATACACACTCATAACTTTTGAGACAGGGTCTCATTCAATGTCTAAATTTCCCAGGCTCATCTCAAATTTGCACTCAGCCTCATAGAGAGCTTGAATTACAGGTGTGTATCACTATTCCATCTATTTGGCATTTTAAAGTCTATTTCCTACAGGAATTTTAAATCAAAACTTATTTCTACTTCATATCTATACTATTTTCTTCATTTCCTATCTTAAGAGGCAGTAATTTCTATCTAGCTTCCACAAATTTAAAATCTTGAAGCCTTCTGTCACTGCTCCTTGACCATGTAATTCATTTCTTCTCTGGTTTTAGTAATATAGTTGAGACCCTTCGTTATCCTTTGTCCCAACTATTTAAATTATCTTCTGATTCCTGTCCTTTCAGACCATTTTCATCTTTCCATTCATTCTTTCTTCTGCTGCTAAATGTCTTTCTACAATACAGTTATTATCGGTAAGTTATTTACCAACTTAAAATTCTTGCAGTAGCACAGCGTCTCCTGCAGAAGAGTCAACTGCTTGCATGTGCTTGAACAGTCAGTCCTAACCTATCTTTGTAGTTCCTTCTAACATTTTTCTATCCTCCTATCCCTCCCTCTGCTCTTTCACCATGTACATATAACAAGATTATTTTTTTACTTCTTGTGATTTGATTTGTGTTCTTGGAAATGGGACCACTGCAGTATTGATAAGCAAGTAAGTATATTTCCTGATGGTGAAAGTATCACCCTTTTCCAGATCATTTAACATACTTACTAAGTGCTATGAGTTAGGCATTAAATCAGCTACAGTCCTCCGCTCTACCAACTGAGCTATCGAAGGCTCCGCTTGAGTTAGACGTTAAAGGGCAACAAGAGGGGTGATATTACAAAGACAGATAAAACCCTGAAAATGCGCCAACTACAAGATGGGCTCAGAGGCTAGTATATGATGGTACATTACCTTACCAAGATACGTGTATACAGTGCTAAGGGGAACCTCAAATGAAGAGTTAACTCAGTGGGACTTTGAAAGGTGAGGTCACATGGGAGGTGACTCTAAGTTGCATTTTAAGTATTAACATTTTGCCAGTAAAAAAGAAGAGGAAATATTTTGTTGACCCATCTATATAGTAACTTTGTAGAAGCAGTTACTTTGTAAAAGCAAAACTTAAAGGTTGAGGACATTGTTTTTTTGTATACATGAAACAAGAAGGAGATTCTGGACCTTCCTAAAAGAATAGATGTATTTAGGAAGTAGGAAATAGTTTGTTATGACTGAACAATGAGCTTAAGAGGAAAACTTGAAAGCAGAGTATAAAGATATTCCTATGTGTTTCCTAAGGTCTTGCCATTTTCTCTGATTTGGTAGTCTTGTGCAAGGATATAAAATGACAAATTTATATTTATTGTTGTCTCTATGAAAGCTAGATACTGAGAGCAGGAGAACTTGCCAAGGAGCTGGTACACCATGCCAGAAGAAAGATCTTAAGTGAGGCAGTCAATAAGGATGGCAAGTATCTATCAACAAAGTTACAGAGAAGTAACATTGTTAGCATCTTTGGGAAATATTGAGAGGAATAGTTCATTAAAATTATGGAATTAAGAGTCAAGTAGAGGTAGGCACAAAGCCTTGCTCAGCTACCTGTTATCAGAGTTTTATCTGTTACAAATTTAATTTTTTTTTTTTTTTTTTTGTCTTTTTGAGACAGGGTCTCACTATGCAGTTCAGGCTGGCCTTAAGCTCACTTTGTAGCTCAAGCTGGTCTCGAACTTACAACAATCCTCCTGTCTCAGCCTCCCAAGTGCTGGGATTACAGGCCTGCACCACCACGCCCGGCTACAAATTTAATTTTTGAGCCAATTTTATTATGTATAAAACTGAGCATAACAGCTAATTCATAAAGAAGTTGTAAGCATAAAATGAACATTATTAACATGAAAATAACTCAACAGTATGTGGCACCTAATAGGCTCTTTTGCACATGAATTTCCTTATTTTCCTTTAGTTCACACTTAGGCAAACTGGTATTCAAAATGACTGACTTGTGCAGAGACAATAGGCCAATTTGATGACAGGACTTGGACTAGTTCTATGGCTTTGGTTACAAGTAGATTCTTTCCCCACTGTCGGGCAGCATCCATAATCACTTCTGTGTGTACAACTTTCAATGAATAAATTGACAGAAACCATTGTTTATCTTTTTTTCCGATCTTGTAAGACCTAGCACTCATAAAAATTATTAGAATTAACTAAGTATTCATTACATGAAATCCATCATAGAGGAATGAATATTGAGTTTTGGTATGAACATCTTCAGTGATGTTAATTTCAGATTCTTACCAGCTTGTCTCAACTGATAACCTTTTCAATTCTGTTGTTTTATCCTCATTGAAATTGTTGCAGCTTACCTTATTTGTCATTTTTCCATTTTGAGTATCCTTATATTTTCTGAATTTATACCTCTGACTTGATTGTTGATCTTGCCAATCTTAAATTGTTCCTTTTGAAGTACTCAAAAGCATTCTTGATTTTGCTGCATAAAGTCAGCTACCTCTTACTCATTTTTTATTTTCCTTTGTCTTGTTGATTAAAGCTTAATATGTGTATAACCTAATAGCGGAGTGAGGAAAAGAAAACTTTGGCATAGGCATTGACAATCTCTATTACTGCTAAGCTAAAAAATTACATTTATTTAAAGTCATTTAACATCTTAACAATAAAAGGACCCATGTTGTTCTACAGAATATACAGTCAGGCCTCAGTGACAGTGATGGTTTTTTGTTTTTTTTTTAATTGTTGTTGGTTTTATTTATTTATTTTTTTTTTTTTTTTTTGTGGTACTGGTATTGAAGTGATGTGTTCTGAACAGTAGTACATCTTGTAAACATGATGATAGACTGATAGAATGTGATTCCACTAACTGAATTAGCTACTACTTTACTAGACAAAGAGTGATCCATCCTTGACTAAAGTGTCATCCTGGTGTGCATACCTGTAGTTTGTGGGGAATAAGGTGAATATTAGACTTTTGACAGATAATGTTGGACATGATGTTCCATATCTAAAGCTTGAATAATTTGAATTTTAATATCAAAACACTGATGTAATAACTTGAATTAGGACACTAGTAATAGAAAAATAGCTTACAACCAAAGGTATATATCACATTGTAATTACCTACAGTTTGTTCTTTCACTTCAAATATTAGGTGTTTCCTACAGCCAGTGCAAAGTATTAGTTTACTTTGAAAATAACAACTCCTTATATTTCATATTCCAATTTTCAAAGCACTTTATACACATGTGGTATAAATATAAACAAAATGATATTTTTTTAAGAGTACAGAAGTGATCACTTTGGCCAGCATGGTGGACTACACTTATAATCCCAGTACTTGAGAGGATGCTTTGTTTTCTTGGAGACCCTGGCTCCAAGAAAAGAAAGAAAGGAATTATCACTTTCTATGAGTCTTACTGCCACATCATTTGAAAATTATCTCAAAGATTATCTCAAGAGTATTGTGGATATTGACAATCCAATACTACATTTGTATAAGGAAATCATATTCTTACTTAGAATTTTTTTTAGGGTATTATTCCTAGAACCCATTTCTTCAGTATTCTTTTAAGTTTTCTGCATATGAATAGGTAGAAAATGTAACAAATTAGTGGCAAAAAAAAAAAAAAAAACATAGTGGAAAAGCAGTTGCTGTGACCACATTTTATCTCGGGAGAAATTAAAGATTAAACCCACATTCCAAAATAGAAAAGGCATTGGGAAAATATTTTGCTTAGAAGGAATAATCCCTTTTTTTTTTTTTTTTTTTGTGGTCTTTTTGAGACAGGGTTTCACTATGCAGTTCAGGCTGGCCTTAAGCTCACTTTGTAGCTCAGGCTGGTCTCGAACTCACAACAATCCTCCTGCCTCAGCCTCCTGAGTGCTGGGATTACAGGCAGGCGCCACCATGCCCAGCCTCAATAATCCCTTTTTGTTTCTGTCTTTTCTATTCCTTATTTTATATGTGTAACTTGAAACTATTATATTGAAACTTATGTAACTTTGTGTTTCTCCCTCCCAACATACTTCATCCCTTTCACCAGAATTTTCTTCTGCTGCCTTACTTTCCAAACTCAGTCTGTCAGACTTGATCCTGTTGTAAGTATACTGAAAATGAGTCAGTGCTGTTTCTGCCCCTAAGTCATGTCTTAGCTTTCCTCCTTGCAGTTTTAAGAATAGAGTATTTGTCAGTGTCATGTTAGTGACATATCTAGCCTCAGTCATTCCTAGTTCTGAAATAATTGACCTGAGAAATTGAAATAGGCAAGTAGATATGGTGGGTTGGAAAATTATCCATCTGTCTTGGATTCCCTTTTGATTTAGAGAAGACATAAAGGCATTACTGTTTTAGTCTTCTTTCATTATTGGCAACTGACAGATGAGCTGATGAGGTGCTAATGAACTCTAAAGTCTACCCTTCTGGTGGTAAGAAAGAGGAACCCAGACAACAAGCATGCCTCACTCTGGAACCTGCCAAAGTTTTTGTTTTTTAGTAGAACGCAAAATTAACAAGTATACTTTACTGAATGTATGTCAGATGTTGCTACCAAAGAATATACGAAGTGTGATTGTATTACAGTGAATGTTTCTTGAAAAAGTATTACAGTAAAAGACCTATTTCCATTAATCCCCCTCAGAATAATGCACACACACACACACACACACACACATTCAATATTTATCCCATTGCTCTTGATACTTTCCTAAGAGTTCTAAAAGTCTCTTTTATGAATGTCTTTACAAAGTGTAGTTAAAAAAAAAAAAAAAATACAATGCAGGCCACTGCCAAGTTCCATTCAGTGGAAAGGCAGACTTTTAAAAATATTATGTGAGTGTCCTCATCTACTTTATTCACCCCAGATCTGGCACCATACAACTCCTGGGTCTTCCCCAAAGTAAAAAAAGGACCATAAAAAGTAAACATTTTGATTCAGGCAATTGAAGCAGTTTTAACAGTGTGAATAAAGACAATCTTGAACAAGGACTTTTAGAACTGATTCAGAGAATGCAAAAACAATGAGATAAGTTTATTTAGAGAAAGGGGGAATTTTTGAGAGATTAATGGAAATATGTATTTTGTTGTACTTTTTAAAAAATAATTCAACTTCACAATATTTTATCACACCTTATACATTACCAGTCAGAGGTTATCCTTACTGAGATGATTTCAACAGAGAACAAGCTTTGCAAGCAGAGCTTGTCTATGAACAAATCTTGTTTCCTTTGAAGTAATTCTCCTGCCCTATTGTGTGACAAATTAGACATTCAAGAATTTTTTTTTTTTTTTTTTTTTTTTATGTATTTGCTTGTTACAGAGTCTCACTGTGCAGCTCAGACTCATAGTGGTCCTCCTGTTTTCATCCTACCCACCACTGGGATTGCAGGCATATGTCACTAAGCCCTATCTTTTCAATAAAATTATTTAAAAAAAAAAACTCTGTAGCTGGTTCAGCCTGCCCTAGGGGTGGGACTGGCACAGCATGTGGTGCTGCGGATCAAACCATGGTCCCTGGGCTTGCTTACGCTCGCCTTTATTCCGCTGTGCTATCGCACCAGCTCTCCAAAATTATTAACTACTATCATTTATTTGGTTGCTAGAATATTTTCTTTTTTAATAATTTTGTTGAGAAACAAATAATGATGAGACAGTTTCAAAACCAATTAGTAGACAGTTTCAATAATAAATACATTGCATATTGTTGTCTTAGTGGTTATGCATTAGGTGCAGACATGATATCCACAAACACTATTAGAACAAATTTTTTTTTAGAACAAATCTTTTTATTCATTGAATTAAGAGACTGTATCTGTATATCTATCGTAACTATTTTGAATATATGGATACAAAATGGTCATTCATTTATATCCACTTTATTGTTTAGTTTTGTCAGAGAAATGTATTCCATTGTTGTTTAAATATTGTATTTAGGTGTGTGAATTCAGCAAAATTCAGTGGGTTATCTGTAGGACTGGCAAGTCAGTAGTTGTTCTCTTGAGCCTTTTACAGCTCAGCCTATTAATATGGCTTTACTTTTTTTTTTTTTTTTTTCAGAACCAGGGTTTGAACTCAGGCCCTTGCTCTTGCCAGGGAAGCGCTTATTCCACTGAGCCATCTCCCCTGCCCCTGGGTTTACTTTTTATACCACATTTTTATACTTTTTTGCTGGATGGTTAAGACCAGGATAAAGTAAGACCTACATAGAAATGTAACTTTTGTATCTGATAATGTCAGTCAAGTCCTCTCAGGATGCTAGAATATTTTCTAACAGCTTTAAACTTAATTGGAAGTGATTTACTTAAGTAAATCTTCCAGCTTTGTTTTTAATTATGAATATTGGTAAATCTCCCATCATTCCAATGAGTTCCCCTCAGCGGAATTTAACTTCCACTGCCAGGTGCTTGTGTGTGTCTCTGTGTATGTCTGTGTATATGTGTTTTCAAGTATTACCTCAGTCAAATATCTATTAATCCATCCCTCCTCACTTCATGTACTCCATTCATAGCAGCCCCTCAAACACATATACAATTATCAAGGGGATGTGGTTCCTGAGATGCCAAAGCTGCAGCTATTTGAGTCCATATACAACATGGCATATTATTTGTATATAATATTTGAATAATTTAGGCTGGGGAGATAGCTTGGCAGTCTAAGCATCTGCCTGGCAAGTACAAGGACCTGGGTTTGATCTCTGGACCAGATGCCACGCTGGCTCTGGAACCTGTGCTGTGCTGTGCTGGTCATGAAAACCAGGTGTGGTTTTCCACACCTATAATCCCAGTGCTGGGGAGGCTGAGACAGGAAGATCACTATGAGTCCAAGCTGTGTAGCATGGTACTGTATGAAGTATAAATAATTTTTAGGCTGGCCAAATAGCTCAGCAGATTAAAGCACCTGCAAGCAGGTGAAGGGGCTAGGGGTTCGATTTCTGGGCCTGCTATGCCAGCCCCGCCTCTGGGATGCACTGAGATAGTGATTGAGACTGGACGTGGTGGCTCAAGCCTGTAATCACAGCACTTGGCAGACTGTAAACAGGAGAATCACAAGTCCTGTTTAGTAGTGAGATCCTGTAGATCCTGTAGACCCTTCCCTAAAATACAGAAAAAGTAATTTTTTGAAAATATTTGAAATTTTTATATACTTTAAGTCATTTCTAAATAACAGTACCAAATACAGTAAAAATGCTATTCAAATAGTAGTTACACTATATTGTTTAGGGAATAATGACAGAAAAAGAGATCTGTACATGTTTAGTACAGACATATTTTAAAAATTATTTTCAGTCTTTTGGTATAGTTTGCAGATATAGACCTCACAGATAGAGATAATCAGCTGTACTTTGTAGTCTACATAGGAGGCAGTCTAGTGTGAATGTGCAACATGCTTTTAGATTAATTATTAGAAGTGTGCTAAACATAGAATATCAGCAGGCTTTGAAAAGAAACTTTAAAATTGTGAACGATATGTTGAAAAGATTTCAACATAATGGACGATGTTCTCTATTGGTCAGTATTCCATTAATAAAGACGTTTATCTTTTATTATTCATAAAGAGGCTTTTTGGCTTCTCTTTTTATTTTATTGAAGTACAAATATCAATGAGACAGTTTTAAGATACTTTAACAAGATGGATTCGATAAATTAATACGTTGCAAACTGTTTTCATAATGTTTTGGTATCGTAGAAGTTACATACATGATATTTATTATACTTACATACATTATTATAGCAGATGTCTCTTATCAGTAAAT
This sequence comes from Ctenomys sociabilis, assembly GCA_004027165.1. NCBI lineage: Eukaryota > Metazoa > Chordata > Mammalia > Rodentia > Ctenomyidae > Ctenomys > Ctenomys sociabilis. The sequence continues at coordinate 39,969 of PVKA01011630.1, read as the reverse complement.
TAAGAGAGTGTAGCTGTTTATGTATCTTATTTTTTATGCCTGAATTAGATCAAAGATTCAATAATTAATACTTTCTACCTTGTTATTTTCCTAGTGGTTGTCCATAGTACTAGAAGCTGACATAATATCCTGTCCAACCACCATTCGGGCAAATCTTGCCTCTCATAGTATTATGTAGAAGCATGGTGTATCCATTCCAACTGTACTGTCCATACACACACATCATGATTCTTCCTTTCTATACCCCTTCCTTTGTCTACACCTGTCAAAGATGAGCGCTCCATTGTCATTTAACCAATTTAGGTGCTTGAACTCGACGACACAATCCAACATAGTCCAGCATTCCACAATAGTGAGTTATCTGAAGAAGTTGTCAACCATAGCCATTTACAGCTCAACTTATTATTATGGCCCCACGGTGTATACCTCATTATTATACTCTTCTGCTGGATGGTTAAGACCTAGATAGAGCAAGACCTATATACCAAAATGTGTAGTTTTTGTTTCTGATGAGGTCAGTGAAGTCCCCCCAGGGTTTATCTTGTAGTCCTGTACCTTATTCTGTAGTTCGTTTGTCTGTGTCATCCATGTGGGTGAGTCACAGCCAATGCTTGACCAGTTTTCTCTCTGTGAGAGCTTGAGAGAAAGTTTTCTCTCCATGTGACTCTCCCCAGGCACGCTATAGAACTTCGATCTCTTTCCTCTGTGGCTCCATAATCTCCTTGTTCGGAAAATTTGGAGCTCAACTGAGTTTCATGATATTGCAGTACAGGTTCTTCTATGTCTTGAGTCTTTGCTGACCTTGAAAGGCTAGGACCAAAATGTTGGCTGGCCTTGTGGCTCTTTCTATTTCTCCAGTTTTGATCTGTGAACTTAGGTTGTTAACCATCCAGAAGAAAAGCTGATTAATATCCTGCAGCATATGCCATTCATTTTGCCTTATCTGACTCAATTGTTTTTAGTTGTTTTACATTTCTATTTGTATTTCTTCTTTTCACTTCTTATACTAGGGAGAATATATGATATTTACACATGTGTGTCTGGTTTATTTCATTGGCTTCTCTTTTTTAGTTTTTGGAAGAACATTAACTTGGGAACATTTTAAGAAAGCTTGTTGTTATCCCTATTAAAGTTTCCCTTTGAATTTAACCTGACATAGTAGCCCAGCAATTTTAGCACTTTACTGAGTAAGAAAAGGGAAAAACACATTTTAATAGGCATTAAGAGTAATAGCATGGGGCGAGTGAGATAGCTCAGTGTACTGAGTACCTGCTTAGGCAAACACAGGGACTAGGGTTGAATCCCTGGCACCACATGCCGCCCCAGCTCTGCCACCAGGTGCACTGAGGCGCAATCAAGACTGAGCATGGTGGCACACACCTGTAATCCTAGTTCTGGGGAGGGTAGAAGAAGGATCACTATGAGTCTAAGTTACATAGGGAGACCGAGTACCAAATACATAAAAAAGTAATAATAATAGCATGAGCCATGCATGGTGGTGCACACCTGTAATCCCAGCACTCATGAGGCTGAGGCAAAGGGGTCATTTCAAGTTCAAGACCAGCCTGGCCTACAAAATGAACTCAAAGCCAACCAGAGTTGCATGGGGATTTTTATTAATAGCTATCACCAATGTTGAGCCTTTCTCATTTAGCTTCTTGATAAGTGTTAAGGCACCTCTAGAATACTATTTGTTGTTGTTTGCATTTTGTTTGGTTTTAGTTTTGTGTCATCCAGCCACACACATACTAGGCATGAACCTTGAGCTTTGTGCGGAGGTACATCCCAGTTTTTTTGTTTTCTGTTTGTTGACACTTTTTTGGATACAGTGCCACTGAGTTGACCAGGCTGGCCTTAAGCTCATGATTCTCAGGCTTATGACTTTGACATGCAACCATTGAGTTGGCTTTATATTTCACTGGCATTTTCCTCAGCCATTGAAGAACAACTTTTGAAACTAATACCTCTGATTTTATTGATAAACATAGGAATGTTTAATAAGATCTGAACATTTAAAATTAAAAGGACAGAAGTTAGAAGGGACAGTTCAGTAAAGGGAATGTTGTATATTTTTAAACTTTTAAAATTCACTCTTTTGATTAAAAAAACAAATATGCATGGACATTTTAGATTGTCCTAAAGATCATAATTTTAATCCACCATTTCTCCTTTCATCGATACAGTTTATCTTTTATCTCTTCTATAATTTAAAATATGCACCAATTTATTATTTTACTTCCCCAAAGATGCTTGCTGGGCTGGTTGTGTCTCATTTCAATTAATGTTTTGAGACATTAATTGTTGACGCTGTATTCAGTTACTTCAATTTGGTATTTATTTCTGATTTCATATATACAAGCTCATCCCAAAGTCAGAGCCTGCTAGTTCCAGGGATCTGCTTATGTCAAGAAACCAGTCTTCTACATTGATATTGAAGATACAGTAACTAATTATTCCTTTGGAGAAAGTGTGCTGGCGTTAGTAGTAGTCCTATAAGTTTATTTTCATATCTTTTTGCTAAGGAATACTGAAATCTTCTACAACTTTCATCTCTGAATCTTTATTTTCTGAAAGTAACAGAAAAATCTTTAATGTTGAATATGTAGTACTAAATGTTAGAATCAAGACATTTTACGAAAATTTAATAATTGAGAAAGGATGAATGGAGTTTGGCCTAACAGTCATTGACCTCTCTATGTAGATTAAATAACTGCATTAAATCCCATTATTCCAGGGTTGGGGAGATGGCTCAGTGGAATAAGCACTTCCCTGGCAAGCATAAGTGCCTGAATTCAATCCCTGGTTCTGGAAAAAAAAAAAAAAAAATTTAGAAGGGGCTGGGAAGATAGCAGCAAGCGTATGGGCCTGAGTTCAATACCCGGTTCTGCCAAAAATAAAAATAAGTAAATAAATAAATCCATTATTCCACCTAAAGTGCGTGTTTAACAGGTGACAGACTTCAGCTATGGATTAATCCTAAATCCTTAACTTCTGAGGACCTTGAATGAAAGTTTAGATTTTGAAGTAGAAAAGTAGTTCATCTTTGTCACAGAGGAAATAAACTAAATTTGGATCCAGCTACTTCCAGATTATATTTAAGTCATTCTTCATCAAAGAAAGAAAGATATGGGCAAGAACCTAAGACTATATGCCCTATTATTGCATTGGAAAGGTGATGTTTTTAGGTATGCAGAAGAAAGACTCTTGAATTTTGATAGTCATTGCTTATAAGAACAAAATTTTTAGATTGAAAAAACAATGGGTTTTCTTAAATTTTCCCTGTTTATAGATACTGCCATTCATTGAAATTCATTCTGTCTTGATTTTGGAAGGGTTATAGATTGTCAACAGAATATATAACTGCCTATGTCTACATGTCTTTCTCCAAATAAAGAATGTGATTCAGTCTACCCTATTATCAATTTTATTTTATTTTATTTTATTTTATTTTATTTTATTTTATTTTATTTTATTTTATTGAAGAACAAATAGCAATGAGACAGTTTCAAATCAAATTAGTAGAACAGATTCCACAATTAATACATTTCACATTGTTTCTGTAGTGGTTTTTTGTTGTACAAGGTGCATATGTGATACTCTATTTACAAACACTATTAGAGCAGATGCCTCTAATCAATGAATTAAGAGAATATAGCTGTATACCTGTCTTTTTTTTTAGAAAGCTGAATTATAGTATAGTTTCAATAATTAATACTTTTTACATTATTATCTTCCTAGGAGTTACCCATAGTATAAGAAGCAGAGAGGATATCCTGTCCAAACACTATTAATGCAAATCTTTCTTCTCATAGAATTACGCAAAGTACTGCATATTTATTCTAACTGTACTGTTTATATAAACACAGAATGATTCTTCCTTCATATCCCCTTGTTTTTGTTTAGATGGTTCAAAGATGGGTATTCTATTGTCATCCAGTTATTATAGATGCTTGAATTCAGTGAAAGAATCCAACACAGTCCAGCAGTCCACAATAATAGTGGGTTATCCTAAGAAGTTGTTGACTAGAGCCATTTACAGCTCAGCTTATTATCATGGCCTTATTTTATATACCTCGTTTTTATACTTTTCTGCTGGATGGTTAAGACAGAGATAAAGCAAGACCTATATAACAGAAAATGTAACTTTTGTATCTGATGAGGTCAGTCAAGTCCCCTCAGGGTTTATCTTGTAACCCTGTACCTCACTCTGTAAATCCTTTGTCAGTGTCAGCCATGTGAATGAGTCAGGGCCATTGCTTGACCAGTTTGCTCTCTGTGAAAGCCTGAGAGAAATTTTCTCTCCATGTGACTCTTCTTAGGCCCACTATAGATCATCAAACACCTTCCTCTGTGGCTCCATAATCTCCTTGATCAGAAAATTTGGGGCACTACAGAGTTCCATGATGTTACAGTACAGGTTCTCCTGTGTCCTGAGTCTTCACTGACCTTGAAAGGCTAGGGCCAAAATTTTAGCTGACCTTGCAGCCCTTCCATTTCTCCAATTTTTCATCTGCAAACTTAGGTTGTTAACCATCTAGAAGAGAAGCTGACCCTGCAACATATGCAGTTCAGTTTACCCTATCTGACTGAATTCTTTTTAGTTGTTGTTATATCTTTCTACCTATTATCAATTTTATAGGAACCTTTATTGTGTGTCCTTCTCTTCTGTTTAATGTACAGCATATTAGATTTGAGGTATTCCTGCTGGTTAACAATGCTGTATCCTAGTGTGTTACATTAGTAATAGCGATCCATAAATTGTTTCCGTTTTAATTCATTTTCTATCTAATATTGAAAATCAATACAACTTAAACATTATTTTCTTTTATTCTAAGGTTGAACCCATATACCCATGTATAACTCATATATGTGTGCTCTACCACTGATGAACACCCACAACCCCTTCATCTTCTTAATTGCTTGGTTTAGGTCCTAAATCTGTTTTTTGTTTGTTTGTTTGTTTGTTTTTAGGGAAGGATCTATAGGGTGTTCTGAGTCTTACTACTAGATCAGACTTGTAGCGATCCACCTGTTTATAGCCTCCCAAGAGCAATAGCTGGGATTACAGGTGCACGCCACCACGCCCAGTCTCAATTGCCTTCTCAGCATGCTCCGGGAGTAGGGCTGGCATGGCAGGCCCAGGGAGCAAACCTCTGGCTCCTGCACCTGCTTGCAGGCAGTTTCTAGGGAGAGCCAGTAGCCTCTAGCCTTTTATTTATTTATTTTTTTTCTTTTTCCCCCGGAACTGGAGCTTGAACTCAGGCCCTTGCACTTACCAGGAAAGCACTAAACCTACTGAGCCATCTCCCCGGCCCTGGCAGGCAGTTTTTAATCCACTGAGCTATTTGGCCAGCCACTAGGTCCTAAATCTTATGTTCTAAGTTTATTAGTTGCTGTATTAACTTTATATTAACTCAACTTTATTATGACTTGAGATCCAGTTATTCTGAAGAAAAAAATTGTAAGGTATTTCTGTTAAAATCACAAGGGTGATTTTCATGTTTTATGGGTTTATCCCTCTGGAGTCACTTCTCATATTTATGTTTTTACAATGAAGTCCTTATTAACCTCTTTTGGCATAATATGTACATATACATATACATATACATATTCATGTATTTTAAATTCACATTGAAAGCCTCTGTGCAAAGCCTCTTACCCCCATGATTATATAGCATAAAGTGATATTCAGCCGCCAAATATATTCTTACATATAAAATTATATTGTTTTATATATAACTGGAGGGGGTCTGCATAGGTATCCCAAAGAGGGCATGGGGACCACAGCTCACTCCCATTAAGTTTTCTGCTCACTGACTCACATCACAGAGAACAATTGCAGGATACATCAGTGAGAGGCATACAAAGGTTTGTTAAGCAGAATTAAAGACGTACACACTCCAAGAAAATAAAATATAGGACCTTCTTCAAGAGAGAGGCTTATGGTTTTCATAATGAGCTGGGGCTGGAGGTTTGTATTATGGTCTTGGGTTGACAATATGAGTGATTTAGGATGTGCACTTCCAGTGTCTGTCAGGTTATACGTTTGGTGGGCTATGTTAGAAGGTAAACCACTTGCATGTTTGTAGAGTTTACAGAATAAAGGCTGTTTCCTTGAGGGGAAAAAAATTCTGTTGAGTAGAAAGGCACTAGCCCTGTTCATATTCCTAAGATTCTTAAAATTTTTTAACTTTGAATGTGTCCTGAAATGTATTCTTTTCTTGAACATACAATTTTAGAATTTCAGTTTTTCTTGTCTTCTTTTTGTCTTTATTTCTTCTGTCCCACCTCAGTTTGAAAATTGTAGTCATTTTTGCTACTTTTAATTTTCTTTGTTTTCTTCCTACCTCTTCTCTAAGGTTGATGAACCTCATGAGTTCATTTGTAGCTTCCATCTCTTTTATACTTTCTCCACAAATAATCTTATTCTGATGTCTACTTAAATCAACTAGTAACTAATGCTACTGGCTTCCAAATAAAAACCACACAGAAAATTTACTCCAGCTCACCTCTGTCTTCTAGGCTTTGGACATTTTGTCAGCTGTCAGCTGTGCATGAACATTCAAGTGTTCTAGTTTCATTTTATTTAAAATTAGGCTTATCATTTTCTTTTACAAATATATAGCTCAATATTTTCAGATTCAATAAACCCAGTTCATTCATTCAGTTGCTCAAGCCAGAGCAATAGATAGATCATTCCTAGTTACTTTTTTTATTTTTTTCTTCTGTAGCTTTTTTAATCTTTCAAGACCTTGGGTTTGCCAGGCAGGTACTTATGCCACTGAGTTATATCCCTAGGCTGTAGCTTTCTCAGTCTTCCATCCTATTGATTCAACTTCCAAAATACATCTTCTCTTTGTATTTATTTCTTTCTGCATCAGAATTGTCTTAATTTATTAGGACTTTTGCTTAACCAATTCTTTTCTTCAGTTTCCTTCAGCTTAAAACTTAAGAAACATATATGGTGATATTATTTCCATTCAATTTTTCTGAAGGCTACTTACAGCTTTCTTTAGTTGTGTAGCGTCCGGGTCCCACTCAAGGTTCTTCATAATCTCACCCTTTCCCTTCTAATTCCCATGCCTCAGCCCTTAGTACTTCACCTTTATCCGTTTTCTTTCCATTCTAACTTTTTCCCTCTTTCACTCCCCAACCCTTTACACTCTCTTCTCTCTCTTCCCTCAGTTCTGATACTGCTTCTTTTGTGTGGAGTGATACTAAAGTGAGATGTCCCTCCTTTCTCTGAATATACTTTGAACTTTTTTTACATATCTTTATTTTTTAAATATGAATTAAAGTATATATGTTTTCTATTGGATTAGGAGCACCCTGAGTCAGTTGTAGCGTTAGTTCTCATGCTGTATTAATACTGTGGACAGGACAGTCCGTACTCCATGGGGACAAGATCTTTGCCTCTCATTCTTAGGATTCCATAGAGGCAAATGTAAATGAACAAATATCTGTTTAAAAGTTTGAAACTTAAGATACAGCTCTGTAGGTCAAGCACTTAGGAGACCTTGGGCTTGGATAGATGGAATGAAGAGAGAGAGAGAGAGAGAGAGAGAGAGAGAGAGAGAGAGAGAGAGATACAGACGGAGAGAATCAGACAGATAATCAGACAGATATAATTAGGCAAATGTCAGTTTTGGCTGGGCACAGTGGCACATACCTGAAGTCTCAGCTACTTGGGAGAAGGATCTCAAGTTTAAGGCCTGCTTCTCAAGATCCTGTCTCAAAATAAAAAGGTCTGGGGATATGTTTAAGTGGATTCAATCCCAGGACTTCCTCCCCCCAATAGGTATTAGTTTTGTTCTGTTTTTAATCTTAGGAAATATTGTGGTTCTTTTTTCCCATTTTTAATATAGATTTGTCTAATACTTAAAAAATAGTAACTGAAATTCTGTTTGTAATCCAAAAAGATATAATAAATATATTTTTTATTTATAATTTTGAAGTATATATTATATAAATTTATAAAAGCCTGACAGCAGCCTGTAAAAACTACCATCATTATAAAAGCTATAATAAAATAATCATATTTCCAATTATAATAAATGGGAAATCTATAACCTTGATTTCTTTTTGCCACCTAAAGCTACTTTTCTAGGTCTTACTGGTTGGAGAAGGGGAAAGTACAAATAATTGAGAAACCAAATCAGTGAATGTTAAAGTAATTTAACCATGAAATAATGAATTAGGGTTATGTCAGAGGTGAAAGATGAAGAAACATAGTAGAGGTAACAGGAAGAAAGATTTAATGATAAGATATATAGAGTTAGAAAGAAAGGGAGGAGTTAAAGATGATTTAAGCCTAAAATTCCCTAAGACTTTTGACCTCAGATTTCCCCTTACAAGAGATTCTGGAGAATAGTTTAGCATTTCCCTGTGGAAGAAAATTATAAAAGATGAGATAGGGTTATTTAAACTCTAGAGTCAGCTACAATAGATTTAACCTTAAAAGTTTACACTATATTCTTTATGACTAAGAACCAATACCACCTGTTACAGAAGTAGGAAGAGCAACCTTATTTTTTTACATGAATATTTTCTATTATTTTCTCTTATAAAATATATAAAAAAACACAAGAGTGACAAAAAGCAAGTAGTAAAGAAAGTCCTTTGGTGAAACTCAGCAATATTTCTATTTTTTTCTGCTCAGTTTTACTTCCTAGAATGAATTATTCTTTCTGAGGTTAATTCATCATTCTGAACTTCAGACTCACGATGTTATTTCTTGTTGGCTGCTTTTTGTAGATGCTTAAGATTTAGCTCAATCTGTTCCCCTCACTTTCTTCCAATTTTCATAGTATTATTTATATTGATTTAGTGCCCAATTTTGTTATCAATGTAACTTTTAAATCATACACTAAAACAGGCTTGGGTGTATTAAAGCATTCCTTTCCAGAGCCATGCCTTGGCTCTGGTTTTGATTTTGAAATTGTCTTCTTGATTCTCCATACCCTGATTATACAGAGTAATTAGTGATAGAGTACTTGCATTTTTGAGGTTCTAGATTGAGTCCCAGTCACTGCAGAAAGAAATAAAATATATATATTTTTTTAAATCTCTAATTCAGGCCAGCCAAATAGCTCAGTAGATTAAAGCACTTGCTTAGGTAGACTCGGTGGCTGGGGTTCATTCCTGGCCTGCTGCACTGAGGCAGCAATTAAGAATGGGTGCGGCGGCGTATGCCTGTAATCCCAGCTCTTTGTGAGAGTGAACATAGGCAGATCACTACAAGTCCAGTCTACATAGTGAGACCATGTAGATTCTCTACACTCTTAGTAAAATACAAAAAAAAAATCTCTAATTCATGTTCTGTGAGATTCTTTTAGGCTGAGTAGCCACTGTGTAAAATAAGCTTATCAGTCTTCCTGCCTCTCCTTCCACTTCTCTTTTCTATTTAGTTTCTAATTTCTGGACTGTTAGTTTTCCTTTTATTCTTTTGTACTGACTATACCTCATTGACCTAAGGACTTGACTTACTGTGTTTTAGAAAATTAGCAGCCATTAAATTACTCAAAATATTATTTTCCTCTATTCTCATAAAGTTCTTTTCATCTATGATTCCTAACAAACTTTTTTTTTTTTTTTACTTAAATCTTTTTTATTAATGCATGTTTGAAGTATACATTCACATTTATCTTAGGGAGCAGGCATATGATTAACATTTTGATTCTTATTTTCCTTCCCCTCCTCACTTAGCACCCTCCCTCTGGCTCCAGATCCATCTTCCCAATTTCATCAAAATCATTATCAGGATGAATCTGAATTCATATTTGTGTTGTATAAAGATTGTGCTCATTATAGGTAGTTGACACATGACATCAAATCTTTTTACGTCTCCTCCTTTTCATCTTTGGCATCATGGCCCCTCCTATTTGTTAGAGCTATCTGCCCATGTCCTCGTATATATGTACATCAACAGGTAAATCAAAATATGCTGTTTATACAAATCCTGCTTCATATGAGGATAGGGATGGGGAGATAGCTCAGTGGCATAAGTGCCTGTCTGGCAAGTGGCAGGGTTCCAAGCTTGATCTCTTGTACCACAAAGAAAAAAAGAATTAGATGGCCATATGGAGGCTTCCCTCCATACACATATGAAGGATAGATTCAGCACATCTGTAGAAAAATCAGTACATCTTGAAAACAATGTTAAGTAAATTAAATCAGACAAAGAAGCTTAAGTGCTTTGAAATGTATAAGGTTCTCTGACCATATATATAGCCACTTTGTCAACATGGGATGAAATGAACTCATGAGGTTAGATGTTTCCAAATGATATCCTGAAAAATGGTTTTATATTTTCAATGAAGCAACTATAAATTCTACTAAAATACTAACAAACTCATTTTATAGTCTCTTAATTTTAGAGTTTGTCTTCATTTCTCTCTCTGTCTCTCTCTCTCTGTCTCTCTCTCTGTCTCTCTCTCTCTCTCTCTCTCTTTCTAACAGGGATTGAACTCAGAGCCTTGTAAGCCTTGCACTTGTTAGGCAAGTGTTTATTCTACTTAGCTATTTCCCTGGCCCCATTTCTCTTCTATTTGATCTCTCTTTTTTTTTTAATTTATTTTTATTTTTATTGAAGACCAAATAGCAATGAGATAGTTTCAAGACAAATTAACCGGACAGATTCAACAAATCAATACATTGCAAAATGTTTTCATAATATTTCAGTGTCGTACAAGCTACATACATATTATACTTACAGGCATTATTGTAGCAGATGTCTCTAATCAGTGAATGAAAAGAGTGCAGCTATATACCAATCTTATTTCTCTACAGCTGATTTATATCACAGATTCAACAATTAATACCCTCTACCTTGTTATCTCCCTAGTGCCTGTCCATGGTACTAGAAGCCAACATAATATCTTGTCCAACCACTATTAGTCAGTTTGATCTCTTTATCTGTCTATTCTGTTCTGAGTAAATTCTTCATACTATCTTCCAGTTCCCTGGTTCTGTCTTTAGCTGTGACCAGAACAGACTTACTCATTTAGATTTTATTTTTAATTTCAGGATTTTTTTTTTTTTTTTTTTTTTTTTTTTTTTTTTTTTTTTTTTTTTTTTTTTTTTTTTTTTTTTTTTTTTTTTTTTTTTTTTTTTTTTTTTTTTTTTTTTTTTTTTTACAGGGTGTCACTATGCAGCCCACATTCACAGTGATCCTCCTGCTTCCTGCCTCCCTAGGGCTGGGATTACAGGCACGCGCCACCACACCTGGACTCCATCGCCGGCTCAGCGTACCCGAAGGTGGGGCCGGCGCAGCAGGCGGAACCAGGAATTGACCCCTGGCCGCTGTGCTTACCTAAGCAAGCACTTAGTCTGCTGAGCTTATATCGCCGGCCCTTTTAATTTCAATATGATACTTGTTCAAATTTTTATTTGATCATTCCACTCCTAGAAAAGAATGAATATAGATGCTGGTGGACTTAGAATGTGGTGACAACTCCATTAAAAAGCCCACTGCAAGTTGAGAACATTTTAAATAGTAAATGTATTTAATACATCTAACTTGTTAAACACCAGAGCTTAGCATAGCTAAGATATACTTAATCATTTAACACAAAGCCTATTTTATACTAAAATATTGAATATCTAGTATGATTTCTTAAATACTCTACTGGAAGTAAAAAACAGCAGTTATAATATGGGTATATTTTTACACAATCATAGTCAACAAATTGTAAGTTAAACTCTCCTAAGTCAAGGGCCATCTTTATTTGTCTAACAATTATCTGCCTACTTATTCACAATTGATGGAGACATGAATTATTTAGCTTGAGGCTCTTAAAAAGTGGTCTTATAAACATTTTCAGTATAATAGCTTTTCCTGACCAACGATGATATTAAAGCTGTCACAGAGATGCATTCCAGAACCATTGAGTGTCTTGGCTCTGTTTCTTTTCTTGAGACTGTTTTCTTGATCCTTAATACCGTTGTTCTACAAAGTAATTAACAGTTGGGAAAGAAAAGTAGAAAATTGTGGAACCTGGTTTTTACCAGTGAGCCTCTATCTCTGTAAAGCACTCTTATTACCAACTAGAAGTCAGATTCCTAGCGATCACATACTTTTCAGATCCAGACTCCTGTAGGCAGTGGTTTGTGTCTTTCATATCAGTTTCTAGCTCTGTCCCATTTCTGATTCACAGAATATCTTTTTAAGTTGTATTTAAGCCCAGCTATGGCTTTCTACATCTCTTTATCAGTCATTGATATGTATTTTGTACCTCAGAGCATGAGTTTACTAAATCATCTTGACCAGAAGTATTTCTTTGAATCTGAAGACTCCTGGTTTTGGCATATGTGCATGACTTTTTTTCTTCCTCTGGAAGTACATATGCACCATTTCTTTCATTTTGCACTATTATGACCTCAAACTTTTAGCTGCTACATTTTAATCACATTTAATCTCTTGTGTTTCCTTTAGTTTAGAAGATTCTTTTGACTTTTAGTCTTTAGGATTTTTTTTTTGCAAAGTTCATATTAACTCTTAAAATATGAATGTTACATCTCATTGCTTTTGTAGCTGTTTTGTAGCTGTCGTATCTTTTTGATTTTCTAAGACAGTTAATTAGACTTTTTAAAAATCTTCTGTTTCCTAAATTACTATCTTCTGTGGTCTCAGTTATCAGGTTTATTTTATTCCTCTTTTACTTTGGAGGTTTTCCATAGATATGATGTTCCTTAATTGTCCATTCATATTTTAGCAGAACTGTGTTAATTGTAGTGGGTGGCTGAATTGAGACTCGTTTTGTAGATTTATTCCCTTAGTAGGCTTCTTCTGAATGAAGTGGATTTATATACCAGGTGTGATTTAAAAGTATAGTGAATTATTTAAATTTTTAAAAAGCTATTACAGTAAAAGACATATTATCATTAATCCCCCCTCAGAATACTCCTTCTCACTTCAGATACTCTTATTTTGCCTTGCCACTTTCTGAAGCAGTTCTGAAAATATTCCATGAATATCTTCAGTCATCTGCTGCAGCTGCTTCAGTGTCTTGAACTGATATTAATCATCATAATATTAACTTTTCATAGTCATTTTGACTTTGGAGAAAAACTAGAAGTCACACAATTCCAGATTTGATCAATAAAGGAGATGAGGACCCACTATGTTTTTAAAGGCTTTTTGTGTTGGTTGGCACTTGGCAGCAGCATTCAGCATATTTTTCATCACACCTTATAAAGACACAAAAGGAGCCTTCCAAAACTGCTTCAGAAAATGGCAAAAATGATGGAATAAGTATGATAGAAGCAAGGGTTTTTTTCTTTTTTGGGTGGGGGGCTAATTGAAATATGTCCTTTTACTGTAATAACATTTTTTGTAGTAACATTTTAAAATTAAACAGTGTGTATTTTGATCACCCTTGGTATATAAGCAGAAAATCAAAGGACAGATATCTTTTTAGAGTGAGGGTGTGGATCTAGATGTTTGTAGAGAGGAGGATCCCCCAAAGTTGAGAATGAAGAAAAGAGCTTGGGAGTGTAGCTCAATTGTAAATGCTTCCTTAACATGCCCTGGATTCTATCACCAGGCCCCCAGTCACCCCACACACAAAACTTATTCAGGGACCAACACTGGCAGCTGTTCTAGACCTCCCCCCAAGTAGGGTTTTTTTGCTTTGTTTTTGTTTTTTGTTTTAAATATACAGAAGATCCCTGTAGGTTTCTCTACTAGATTATTGTAGCAAGGGAAAATAAGATGTTTTTCCTGGATAAGAAGATACAGCCATTCGAAAGAGACTTTCAGTAAAACTGTGTTTTTTGGCTTCTCATTTCTATGCTCCACACATTGTACTTTTGTGTCCTGAACCGCTAGGGTTTTTCAGGGTAAGAACTGCTCCCATCTGTGTGTTAGCTCCCACCTACATCCCTTCCAGATTATAATTTCCTCAGTTTGTTTTACTGATCAACATACTGTATATTTTCATATTATTTTCCTCTATAAATTATTTTAATTCTTTTTATCTATTGACACTTTTTCCGTTCACTTCACTAGTATGAGTTTATTTCCTGTTTGTATACATTTGGTGTCATCTAGTGGAGTTTCTATTGAACTGGAATATATAGCAGGCATCAAAAGGAATAAATGAGACATTCAAGACATTCTTGCCAAATGGTACTACTAGTTAAATCAGCTAAGTCATTTAGAAAACATATCAACAAATGTCCCATATTTGCTGGAAAACACTCTTAATTTCTGGAGTTGCACTGGTGGTCAAAGCATGTAAGATCTATATCTTTTTTATTTTTAAAGGTACAGTTTACATATTATGGTAGTGATGGAAAGTGAGTATATAATAAAAAATAATATTTTTAGGTAATGTTTATTAAATCATTGTTAAGAGATATAAAAATTTAAAATTATCAAAGTTACTACTTAGTAAGGTAGTGCTTGAGAATTTTTTTTTCGCTTATTTGATCATTTTAATACCAGAAATGCCAGACCAATCAACATGAAGGACAGTCATAGCCACCTCACACAGGGCCACATGGCCCTGCCCCAGCCGGCAGGCATCTTTTCAGCACGTGGTGGGCGAGGTAGAGACCACAGACAGCCCCAGGCCATCAGACCATGCTGCAGGGCCAGGAGCTTTAAATAGGGGACCTAGTGTCACACCAGCAGACACATAACTTACATGTGAAAAGAAGGGCCACAGGTGATGTGAGCAAGCCTTTGGTCACAGAAGGACAAGGGGGTGGGCCATGCTCAGGAGCAAGGGCTTGCCTGTTTGAGTTCCATCTCTTTTCCCCACCTGGCTGTGTGAAGTCACCTTGGTGGCAGCCTTGGTGCTCCTGGAAACCCTGCACAGGGCCCCATCCCCAGGGGTTGGTGGGGTGGCTTGCTGGTGAGGCGGAGGAGAGAGGGAGAGCCCAGGCAGGGCCACGTATCAAAGGGTAGGGACACCAAGAGTGGTGGAGGTGTCTGCTTTCACAAGTAAAGCTGAGAGCATAGGACAAGTTTTGGCTTCTGGGTGTTCCCTGCACAGTGTCATGTCCCTGCTTGAGAATTTTGATGGAGTGATTGGGGAGATTTTAGATGAGGAGGTTCAATAATGCATCTTCCAGATCTTCCTTCATTGTTAACTCCTTAATGATGAGATTTAGCTAAGAGACAATCTTAGAGCAAAGGGATTCCAGATGAAAATAGTGTGACTACAAGGGACATCAGGCAGGATTCAACTTTGCCTGTTTAAAAAAAAAAACCCGAAAACAGAACTAAGACCAGCAAGACAAAAAAATAAGGCCATTTAGGATTTAGCTCAGAAAAACAGAAAAGACCTAGAACAAGAAGGCCTGGAAGGAGTATGGATTTTATTCTAAACATAGTGGAAAGTCATTTGAGAATGTTAACAAGGGTAGAACAGGATCAAATTCACATTTTTTGAAGCTTATAGATCTCAAATACATTTTTGTAGATGAACCTTTGGCATTCTGATGGGTTGGATGTTAGTGATGAAGGATATGGAGGAATCATGAAATGGCTGGTTTGTTTTGAGCCTGAATGATTGGTACTAGTTTGCACATCACCATAGCAGAATAGAAGTATCAGTACATCTACTGGATACTTGTATAGATGGATACTTCTGCTCTCTTGTGGTGATGTCAGTTGCTGGCCCAGATATCTACATGGATCACTTATGTGACCCAGACCTTAGCTTCCAAGATTTCAGAGTAAAAATCTTGGAATATTTTCAGCCAGGGTGGGTAAAACCAGAGGAGCTTCCAGGCTGTTTTCATTTCTCTCCCACTACTGATACTTTTGCATTTATGAGTGTTATGGTTTGTGCTTAGGAGTTCCCCTAAAGTCTCATGCAGGCATGCGGTAGCTTCTGCAATTTGTAATTGATTATTGCAGGTGCAAGTGCTACATACTATCCCTGGGGTAGGTAATTTGCATTACAGTGTAAGGAGAGGAGAGAGCCTAGCTAGCTGCTTGAGCTGCTGCCACTCCATTTGCTCTCTGACATGTGCCACTCTGCCTTGGAGCCAGCTAAGTATGGACTGAAACTTCCACTAACTGTGAGCTAAATAAACCTTTCCTTCTTTCATTGTGTCAGGTATTGTCCCAGCAACAAGAGAAGAGTAACTGAGACAATGAGACAGTTAAATTTGTAGCAAATTCCTGACTAGAGTATTTCTGTTTTCCTTTGAGAGTCCATTTATTCTGTCTGTGGGAAGCATCTGATGGACTTCGAGAACTCTCCCAAAAATACAAACTGTGACACAAATAACAGATTTCCTAGTAGAATTATTCAGGTTATTCAGTATGTTCAGTCCTCAGAATTCAATATCTACCATGTCAAATGTTGCTGTAGAAAACATTTTCTTAATAGATATTAAGATATGAACATGTTTAAATGAAATTGTAGATAGAGTAATACCCAAATGTACCTTGCTCAGCAGGCCTCCTAGTCCCTGTAGGTATAAATTAAAAGAGAAATCAAGGAAGAGAGCATTGGAAGTATTCCTAATAAATATGTATTCCTCATATGATATGAGGTTACAGAGATATGAAATACTAAGGTATATTTGAGAAACTCTCAGAATTTTAGTATTTCTGGAGCAAACAGTGTTAGAGGGAAGTTCTGAGGGATAAAACTGGAAAGGCTTTGTCTGCCATACCTCTCATATAAACTTTTATTCTGGAGGCATAGGGATCAGGGAAGTGACATGATCCTATCCATAGTTCATTCAGTGCTGAATCCCCTGTGAAGTATAGACTAAAATGGGAATGGCCAGAGCAGAAAACTAGTAAGAAATCTGTTGCATAAATTCAAACTGGAATATTCAAAATTCCAAAATAAAGTATAATGTGTAGGTAGAATTTTAATGAGATAAATACCAGTGTCTATAATATCTGTCCTGGGCCAGAGAGATGGCTCAGTGGAATAAGCGCTTCTCTGGCAAGTGCCAGGGCCTGAGTTCAATCCCCGGTTCCACAAAAAAATAAATAAATAAATAAATAAATAATAATAATTAATTAATTAATTAAATATAATATCTGTCCTGCTATACTGTTTTTGAAACTCCCACCTACCCCTCTCCCTCCACCTCTAAATCCTGTTTCCTCATTTTCATTTTTATAGTTACTTGAGCATCTCTAGGTAGCATCATCACCATTATTATAACTTAACACTGATTTAGGAAAAACTTGTTTGTTGGGAGATTTTCTTCCTTAAAGTTTCAGTTTGATTGCATGCATGACACAATTTTTTGCATGAAGCAATTACTTTTTTGTTTGTTTGTTTGCTTACTTGAGACAAGTGCTCACTATGTAGTCCAGGCTGACTTCAAATTTACAGCAATCCTCCTATCTCAGGCTCCCAGGTGCTGAGGGAGACAGGCACATGCCACCATGCCCAGCTCCTCATTTTCTTTCTTTCTTTTTTTTTCCCCTCATTTTCATTCTTGTTAATATTATTCTTAGTGCATGTTTATATAATGTTTACATTCACTGAGGTTATTAGGTTCCTGAATATGGTATATCTTAATTCTACTTACTTCCCCTTACCCCTCCCTTCTCCCCTCACCGTCTGTCTTTGGGGCCTCTTCCCATATGCAAGAAATCTATTCTCTTGTTTCCTTCTATCCATCCTTTATTATTCTCTTTGCTTGTACTTCGCCTTACTGAAGTGAAAGATACTTGTGAACCTATAGCACATGTGCTGCAGCAGGCTGTTTGTATCATTGAAAGCTCTAAATGTTTCATGAACACTGGTTTATTTCACTCAGTGTCATATTTTCCTGAAGCACCCTTTCCCTATGTCTTGAATTTATCCTTCTTTAAAGTAATATTCTCTTATGTGTAGCTTCCACACTTTCTTTTTCCTTAGCCGTTCATATGTTAATGTGTATGCCAGCTGCTTCTGTCATTTAGCTAGTATGAATGGTACTAACTATTGTTATGCATGTGTCTAGAAGGATTGGTGGGTCATATGGCATTGCAGACTTTTGTATGGAGAGAAATCTCCACACTGATTTCCATACTCTTCGTACTAAGAATACATTCCCACCAACAGTGCAAAAGGGTTCCTTTTTCCCCACAGCCTTACCAGCATTTGTTATTCTTTCACTTCTTGGTTTGTTGTTGTTGTTGTTGTTTTGTTTTGTTTTGTTTTGTTTTGTTTTGTTTTGTTTTGTTTTGTTTTTTGGTGGAACCGGGGATTGAACTCAGGCCCTTGCACTTGCCAGGGAAGTATTTATTCCTCTCAGACATCTCCCTGGCCCATTCTTTGACTTCTTGATGATGTACATTCTTTCTGGCATAAGGTAAAATCTCAGCATTATATTAATTTGCATTTTCTCTAATGACCAAAGATGTTGAACATTGTTTCAAACATTGGCCAGTTGTACTTCATCTAAGAAGTGTCTGCTCATTTTCCTTGTCCATTTCTTGACTGGGTCTTTTATATTAGGTGGTCTTTTTTGTTTGTTTAACTATTTTTAGTCTCTCTGTATTCTAGAAGTGACTCTTCTCTCTAAAGAATAACTGGTAAAATGTTTTCTCACTCTGTAGATTGTCTCTTCACTCTACTAATTGATTCTTTTGTTGTGCAGAAGCTTTTTAGTTTAATGGAGTTCCATTTATTGATTCCTGCTGTTCTTTCTTTTTATCCTCTTGGGGTTTGTTTGTTTGTTTGTTTGTTCTCTTTGATCCTACTCAGGACCTTGTACTTGCCAGGCAGGTGCTGTGCCCCTGAGCTATATCCCTGGCTCTTGTTATTTCTTATGCAATTGAAGTTTTATATAAGTCCTTGTCTGTACCTAAGATCTCAAATATTTTATTTTTTGGCAGAACCAGGTATTGAACTCAGGCTCTTGTGTTTACTAGGGAAGCACTTATTCCACTGAGCCATCTCCCCAGCCCCTCTTATCTTCAGTGGGTTCAGTGTTTCTGTTTTAATGTTTAGACCTTTGATCTGTTTTTATTTTAGTTTAGTACAGATGATCAGTTTTCTCAGTACCATTTGTTGAATGGGCTTTGCTCAACATGTTTTAGGCCCCTTTATCAAAGATTAAATAGCCCAATGTGTCTGAGGATTTCTCATGTCCTCTGTTTTGTTCCATTGATCCATGTGTCTGTTTTTGTGACAGTACCATGCAATTTTTATCACTGGCTGTTTGCAGTATAGCTTGAATTTAGCTATAATATCTGCTACTTTGATATTTCCTTTTATAATTCTGGGTCTCTTTCTTTCATATGAATTTTAGGGTTGTTTTCTCTAGTTGTATGAAGAACGCTATTTTGATTGGGGCTGTATTAAATCTGTATAGCAGTTGTGGGATTGTGGACATTTTAACAATGTATTATTGATTCTGCCTACCTTGGAGTAGAGGATATCTTTCATTTATTTATTTATTTGTTTGTTTGTTTGTTTATTTATTTATTTATTTATTTATTTGGCAGAGCCTGGGATTGAACTCAGACCATGTGTTTGCTAGGCAAGCCTTTATTCTACTGAGCCATCTCCCCAGCCACTTCTTTTTTATTTTTTAATGCATATTTATTTATCTGGTACAGGGTCTTGCTATGCAGCCAGCACAGCATGCAATGCAGATGATTGAACCCAGGTCCTTGTACTTTTAGGGAGGTGCTTAGACTGCTGAGCTATCTCCCCAGCCCAGGGGTTATCTTTCTGATATCCTCTTCAGTCTTCTTTTTGAAAATGTTCTATTTTCTTTTTAGAGGATTTCACTTCATTGGTTACACTAATTCCTTTCCTGTACATATCCCATTTGTTACTTTCTCTTGCCTGTCTGCTCTGGCTAATGTTTCAGATACTATGTTGAATAAAGCTATGATAGTGAACATCCTCATCTTGCTCCTGATTGTGGAGAGAAGGCTTTCAGTTTTTCCTCATTTAGTATGATAGTGGCTGTTGATTTGTCATATATAACTTTCATCAAATTTGGGTACAGGCTTTCTGTACCTATTCTATTCAAGATTCCTACATGAAGGGGTCTTGGGTTTGCTCAAAAGCCTTTTAGGATCCTGTGGTTTTGTCCTTGCATCTGTTTATGTTGTATATTAACATTTATTGATTTGTGTATGTTGCACCTCTAGGATGAAACTTGGTCATGATGTACGACCTTTTAGATGATGTGTTGCATTATATATACATATATATATATATATATATATATATATATATATATATATATATATATATATATTACTATACTCTATATTTCATTTTCAGTGAAATATGAATTTGAGTAGTATGGGTGATATAAAACCCTGAAAGCTTTTGTAGAATTCAGCAGTAAATCCATCAGGTCCTGAACTTTTTGTAGTTGATAAGTATTTTATTACTGTCTCAATTTCATTGCTTGTCATTGGATTGTCCAGCATTTTTGTGTCTTCTTGGGTTAGCTTTGATAATTTATATGGATCTAAGAATCTATCCATTTCTTCAAAATTTTTCAAATAGTTTGGAATGTAACTTTTCATGGTAGTTACTATCTTCTAGATTTCAAGGATATCTGTTGTGATTTTGCCTTTTTCATTTCTAATTGTATTGGTATGAGTCTTTTTTGTCTTTCTCTATGTAAGTTTGACTAAGGGTTTATCTGTTTTGTGTATGTATTTAGTACAGGGTCTCACTATACAGCTCAGATTTCCTAATGAACCTCCTGTTTTCAGCCTCCCCAGTGCTGAGATTATAGGTCTGCTCCACTATGCCTGGTCTCGGTGGTTAGGTTAGCATTCCCAGAGGCAGGCCTAATGCTGCATGTGTTGCCAGAGATTGAACTCAGGTCCTTGTCCTTGCCTAAGCAGGCACTTAGTCCACCTAGCTGTCATGCTGGCCCTTATTTTATTTTCTTAAAGAACAAGCTCTTCAATTTTTTGTTTTGTTTTGTTTTGTTTTTAACTTGTTATACTAGGGAGACTATAGGATATTTACATATGTGTGTCTGGTTTATTTCACTTATGAGTATATGTTCAAGTGGCATCCACTTCAGTATAAATGCTTCAAACTTATCATTCTTAATAGCTGAGTAATACTCCATCATATAGAAATACCACATCTTTTTCAGCCATTCCTCATGTGATGGACATCTTGGTTGTTTCCAAGATTTTGCTATCACACATTGCGCTGCTATAAACATAGGTACACATATATCTCTATGATACAATGTATCCAGATCCTTTGGGAAAATTCCCAGTAGGGGGATAGCCGGCTTGAATGGGATTTCTAATCCTACTCTTTTGAGGAGTCTCCACACTGACCTCCACAATGGCTGTACCAGTCTACATTCCCACCAGCAGTGGAGAAGTGTTCCCTTTTCCCCACAACCTCTCCAACATTTGTTGTTGGTTGATTTCCTTATGATAGCCATTCTTTCTGGAGTGGGATGATATCTCAGTTTTGTTTTTATTTGCATTTCACGAATGGCTAGCGATGTGGAGCATTTTTTCATATATTTATTCGCTTGTTTAATTTCGTCCTCTGAGAAGTGTGTATTCATCTCAGATGCCCATTTCTGAATTGGGTCTTTAAATTTGAGGGCCCTGTTATATCTTAGTTCTTTATAAATTCTAGACAGTAGTCCTCTGTCTGATTGCTTATTAGTTAGGATCTTTTCAAAGTTTGTGGGTTGTCTTTTCACTCTGTTGACAATTTCTTTTGACATGCAGAAGCTCCTTAAGAAGAGTTGATCCCATTTGTTGATTCTTTCAAGAGCTTCCCGTGCGAATATATGTTTGTTCATGAATTCTTAAGTCTCAATTTCATTGTTTTCCAGTCTAATCTTCATGATTTTTCTCCTTAGTTTTATTTTGGGCCTAGATTATTATTATTTCTCAAGTATTTTACAGCTCCTCATTAGGCTTTTTTATTTGAACTTACTTTTTGCTGTTTTCCTAATGTGAGCACTGGTTGCAGTGAACTTTCCTCTTATGACTTTTTATTGTGTCAAATAGATTCTACTGTGTTGTGCAAGCACTGTCATTAAATTTCAGATATTGTTATTGCCACATTCCTGCTGGCCTGCACCGCCTGTGATACATATATGATACAATGGGTACCTTGAACCACTGCTCATATTCTCATGTCTGTACCTCTGGGCAGCTTATACTACTGATGGTACAAATGGATCTAATGACTTTTATCAGTCATTGCACTAATAAAATTAATAAAAATTCTTTAAATGGACATTCTAGCTAGTTGCTTGAATTTTAATAATTGCTGCCCAGATAGAAATATTACATAGTATTCTTGATGGCAGTTTTTAAATTATTACAATAAGTAACACTTATTTCAGTATATTAAAACTTTTATTTATATTTACAATTTATCTGTAATTAATTCTCTAAACTTTAACATAGAAATCTTATAAATACTCCATTCCTGAGGTATATAATATGTATTTATAGCTACTGTATCACAAATTAGCTATATTACAACTTCCTATACTCTTTTAATATTTTCCATAAGGAAATGTAATATGATGACATATGGTCTGCTAAATCAATGCCTTTCTTTGCATTATTGTAATAAAAGACACCCTGAGAAGGTGCAAACCATGTAATGGGAAGTCATGCATGTATCACTAATGGTTCAAGCTAGCAGGAATGATCAAAGTCAAATCAGAACTGCCCAGCAGTGAGAGATATTAATTATGGCCCCATTGTGAATATGTTAAGTTTCCAAGTGCTTCTAAATTTTATGTGGTTTCTTCTGTGGTTGATTTCTGTTTTCATTATACAGTGGTCTTATACTAAACATAAGATGATTAGAGGTTTTGGACTGTTTTGGAGAAGGCACTGTGTGCTGCAGATTAAAATGTATACTGCACTGTAGTAGGGTGAAGTATTTTGTAGATACCTCTTAGATTCATATGTTTAAGGGAGTTGTTCAGCTCTAATGTTTCTTTATTATTTTTTAGTTGATCATTTTGCGAAAGTGGGTCTTAAGCCCCTTCCACTATATATTAGTATTTAGTCGACCATTAATACGTGTATTTATGAAGGTAGGTGCTCCACTATTGGGTGCATATATAATTATAAGCATTATCTCTTCTTGAATTATTTTCCTAACTAGTATATAGTGACTTCTTTGTTTCTTCTGATCAATGTTAGCTTTAAGTTTACACTATTTGTAACTGAAGTTTCTACTCCTTGTTTTTAGGGTACTAGTGCTTGAAATATTGTTTGCCATCCTTTGATCTTTAGTCTGGGCCTCTTTTTGGATTAGTTTATTGAATGCAACAGACTGTTGGATTTTGTTTTTTGTTCTAGTCTGCCAATCTCTGTCTTTTAACTGGAGAGTTAAGGCCATTAGCATTGAGATGTCCCTCAGAGATGTTAATTATTGCCATTGTGCTCTTTCTCTGTTGCTGATCCATTTGTTTTCCTGTCATATTTTGATGTTTTTTATCCATAGACCTTGCTTGATGTTTTCATTTCACCTACTTGTTTTTTTTAGGGAAGGATCTACAGGGTGTTCAGGATCTCACTACTAGATTGGACTCATAGTGATCCACATGTTTACAGCCCAAGAGCTGGGATTATAGGCATGTGTCACCATGGCCAGTCGCAATTGCCCTTTCAGGGCACCCTTCGGGGTAGGGGCGGGGCTGGCATGGCAGGCCCAGGGATCAAACTCCAGCCCGGTGCCTGCTTGCAGGCAATTTAATCCACTGTGCTGTTTGTCTGGACCTCACCTGGATTTTTGACTTTTTTAGTTTCTTCATTTCTAAGGTTGTGGGTTGTTTTGTTTTGTTTTTTCCAGTACTGAGGATTGAACTCAGGACTCTGTGCTTGCCAGGCAGGCACTTACTCTACTGAGCTATCTCCCTGCTCTGGTTTCATCATTTCTGTCTGGGATATTCTTCAGTGTTTTCTGGAGTGCTACTTTAGTATTTATGAATCTCTTGAGTTCTTTTAAATGAAATGTCCTTATTTATCCATTTATTGTGAAT
Source organism: Ctenomys sociabilis (assembly GCA_004027165.1). Lineage (NCBI taxonomy): Eukaryota > Metazoa > Chordata > Mammalia > Rodentia > Ctenomyidae > Ctenomys > Ctenomys sociabilis. Next base: position 16,032 of record PVKA01011630.1, on the reverse strand, counting down.
GAAAGCTTTGCTGGATATATTAATCTGGGTGTGTTGTTTATTTTTAGTTTGAAATACTTTAAGCTCTTCTGACTTTTAAAGTTTGTGTTGAAAAGTCTGTTGTAATTCTAATAAACTTACCTTTATATGTGATTTTGTTGTTGTTGTTGTTTTATCTCCAACTACTTTTAAAATTCTGGCTTTTTGTTGTGTATCTAGCAATTTAATTGTGATACATTGATAAGCTTTTCTGATCTTACTTGTTTGGTTTTCTAGAAGCCTTACTTAGTTGTATGTTGAGCTCTTTTCTCATAGTTAGGAAATGTTTGTTATGATATATATAAAGAAATTAGTCTGTTTATGTATTCTTTTAGTTTTTCTGACTCGAGTTAACCATAGGTTAGTCTCCTTAGTGTTACCTAATAGCTGCTAGATGGCTTTTTTCTTGTTCTCTTTTTTTGTAGCTTCTCTAAGTACTTTGTCATAATTTACTGTTTTGTCTTCAATTTCAGACATTGTCTTCACATTGGTCATTTCTGTAATTTATGAACTCTATATAGGTTTTTTCTTAATATCTTTTCATTGGTTCTATGTCTTTGATTAACTTGTCATTTATGTTTTGAGCAATTTTGGTCAACTCCTTAAGTATTTTACTTGGGCCCTGAAACTGTGTTATGAGGAGGGATTACTATTGGTATAATAGTATCAACAAATGTGACCATACATAGCTTATATATGTTGTTGCACTGCACTTAGAGTTATACTTTATGTCCACATCCCTTAAAATATATATACCAAAGTATTATTAGTAATCTAAGATATGTAGAGAGAAGGGATGGGAAGAGATAAAGGGCTTGGAGAAAGAGGTATGTGACTCAGAGGAAGAGGTAAATAGGAGAAATAAAAGGTAAAAAGAAAATTGGACAGGAGTTGGGTTCTCCAGAAGTTCTTTTATATTTCAGATGCAGAGCTAGTGTTAAAAGTGTAGAGAAGATGCTTGTGTTGGGGGCAACATATAGAGGAAAGGAGATATAATTTGCTCTTGAGAATAGCTACAAAATTATCAGAACTTGGTGATCTATTTGTGTACCTGTAAGGTGGAGAAGAAGCTAGGGATGACAAGGGGTTAGGTAAAACAAGGAAGAAGGAAAAGAAAAGAGAGACCAGAAAGTGAAGAGGCAGTGGGATAACTGAGAAAAAGCAAATTGTAAGGAGAGGGGGAACTTGATAGAAATTTTAAAAGTGAGACAAAGAAGTAAAAACATAAGTAGCATTGCAAAAATGTTACTGGCAAAAAGGATTGGGAGAGAAGAAAGAACTACTTAATCAATGCAAAAAGGGGAGCAAAATAACAACAAAGATACAGTGGAGGGCCAGTTCCATGTGTAGCCTGTGTAACCACAAAATTCCCTTCTTGCTTTGGTTGTCATCTGTTGGCATGAAACCCTCTTGTCAGTATTCCCTTCAGCCTGGCAGAATCTGATGTCCTTTGTTGGTCACTTGTGCCTGAAACTTGTAAGCAGGTCTTCATTGCATTAAGTAAATTTGCCTCAGTTTGGTTCAGGAAGACCACTGGAGTCATTCTCCTTGCTTGTATGAGAGTCCTAATATTTCGTTTTTGTCCAGGGCACCACAAGATGAAGTACTTATCATTGTTAATATGTGACTGCCCTTTGATTAGTAGGTTCAGTAAATCCATAAAGTAAGATTGATCAGGATTAATAGTTTTTTGTATAGCTAAAATCTGGAATTTTGGCTTAAGAGTTTTGTTTTGAATAACAAAGAATGCAGTTTTGCTATGTTAAGCATGCACTTCAAGCACTTGAGAACAAAAGATAGCTTGGTGATTATTCTTAGAACTTAAACTAAAAGGCCATTATCACTTCAACAAACACAACTTTTACAACTGGTTATATCTCTACTTTTCTTAAACAAGAGTGAGGCTATTAGCAATCCTGGTTTAAAATATCTATAATCTACACAAATAGTACAGGCTGCTGTGTAGGTCTCTAAATCCAGAGACTGCCCTGGAAGCTGGTGTGCAGAAACTAACTAATACCCTTTTGTAGTTATCTAGAGGAAAACCAGGCTCTTACTTCCTTGTTATCTTAGTTTGACACAAAAAGGGGCTGTTCTTGATTATAGGCTTTAAAAGATGGGAAGAGGACTGAGAGGAAAATTTGGCATGAAGAGTATATTCTCTTCATTAAGTAAAGCCAGAGAAAAACAAAGGACAATGGAGAGAAGACAATTGTATGCATTAGATTTAGTCTATAGTTCTGCCATTATACTAGAAGGGATTCATTAAAAGGAATAAGCCTGAAGCAAATGCTTCTACCCCTGAGGAGCAGTGGTGGGTTGAGACCTTTTGAATTTTTTTTTATGCAGGGTGCCCAGGGTTGTCCAGGTGTCCTGCTTTAAAGGTTGCTTCTTATGTTAGGAAATTATATCTGTTCTGAGGTTCACTGTAATAATAAAGCATACAGTCCTAAGGAGTGGTACTGCTGGTTTCATTAATCACTTTACAGGCTGTCTATACTGACCCAAGCCCCATGATTTATTTGCACCCATACCAAAATAGAAATGCCAAATATATAAGCTACACATAATCTCTGGGATGACCCTTTAATTAGGAAACTTCATTACTGTAAAAACTGAAGTAGGAAAGCCATGGCATTTCCTGTCATGTCTATGAGCTCTCTGTCTTTATGATATATTTCTAGAGCTGCATAAGTTCAGCATTCTTGTTGGAATATTGCATTGGGATTTTTTGAACACAGTTTTAGTCTATCTAATCTTTAATCCATTGTTTGCAGATCTAAAAAAAATAGCTTCAAAATGTACTTTAGTACCATTGTTTGTTTCTTTGTTTAGTCTTTTTGAGACAGTTTCATTGTGTAGGTTGCCTTTGACTTCACTTTGTAGGCCAGTCTATCCTACAAGGCGCAGCAATCCTCCTGCCTCAGCTCACTCCAGTGCTGGGATTACAGGTGTGCACCACCACACCTGGCAGTACTGTTGTCCCTGATATTCTCTCTGGAACTTACTTCTGCAAAGTGAAATTGACTTGAATTTTTTGGGTTGTTGCCTATATACTTTTTGAAGCAATTTTTGCATTTTCAAAATTACCAAGTTGAATTACTAAGCCAATAATTGGTCACCCTGCTTTCTGTGATTGCCAGTGTTGTCTTACAATAAGATTTCTTCCTAGCTTTTTGAACTTCACTGATTTCCTTAGAACTAAAAAAGAAATTTTGAATTGCACTTAGGATTTGTGTGCAATAGTCAAAAATTAACATCAACAACCTAGTGAACCAAATTTTTTTGTTAATCGAAAAGAGCCTTATCTATTTTTAAGCTAAACTGTACTTTTAGATAATCATAGACACATTTATTGTAGGAAATTACATAGAGATCCAATGTACTCTTAGCCATCTTGTATGGAAACATCTTGTAAAACCAGGATGTGCTATTTTAAAAGGTGTGTTTGATTTATTTCACCTTAAGAGTATGATTTGAAGTTGCATCCTTTTACCAAAAAAAAGTCTTGAGTTTTTCCTTTTTTGTGGTATAATAGTACTCCATTGTGTATAAAAACGACACTTTATCTATTCATGCATTGATGGGTCTCTACTGTTTCTGAGATTTAACTGTTACACATTATTCTGTGATAAACCTGGGTGTGCATATATTGGTGTGGTATGATGCTTTTAACTCTTTCAGGAAGATACCAAGAAGAGGAATAGCTTCAAATGGAACTTCTACTTCTAGTTTTTTAGAAATCTTCATACTGATTTGCATAGTGGTTTTATCACTTTACACTCTTGCCAAAGTAGAGAAGGGATCTTTTCTCTCTGTAGCCTTTCCAGCATTTGTTATTGATAAATTTCTTGATCCTAGCCATTCTCTCGATTGGGATAGAATCTCAGTGTTGTTTTCATTGGTACTTCTCAAATGACCAGCAGTGTTGAACTTGTTTTTTGTTTTTTTTTTTACCCATTTGTATTTCTTCACCTGAAAAGGATCTATTCATTTCAGATGTCCATTTTTTTAAATTGGGCCTTTAAATTTGGGGAATCTAATTTCTTTTAGTTCTTTGTGTTTTCTAGGTATCAATCCTTTGTCTCAGGAATAGCTAGTGAAAATATTTTCCTGTTCTGTGGGTTGTCTCTTCATTCTTTTGGTGGCATCTTTTGCTATGCAAAAGCTTTTTAATATGATGAAATTCTAGTTGTTCACTTTTTGTAATATGTTCTGCACAACTGGGATTTTGTTCATAAAGTCTTTGCCTATGCTTATATCTTCAAGAGTTCTAATTACTCTGTATTCCAGCAGATTGTTTCTGTTTCAATATTTAGATTTTTTTTATCTATTTCAATGTTAGGTTAGTACTGCATAGTGAGAGATATGGGTCTAGGTTTAATCAGTGTATGGAAAGCCAATTTTCCCAGCACCATTTATTTTTTGTTTTTGTTTTGTTTTTTGGTTTTTTTTTTTTTTTTTTTTTGAGACATGGTCTCACTATGCAGCTCAGGCTGGCCTTAAGCTCACTTTGTAGCTCAGGCTGGTCTCGAACTCACAACAATCCTCCTGCCTCAGCCTCCCGAGTGCTGGGATTACAGGCCTGCGCCACCACATCCGGCTCAGCACCATTTATTAAAGTGGCTATCTCTCTTATAGTGAAAGTGTTCGGCCTCTTTGTCAAACAAGGTGGCTGAGTATGTTTGGAATTGTTTCTGCATCTTATGTTCTGTTCCATTGCTCCTCAGGTTTGTTTTGTTTTGTGTTACATTATATTGTGTTGCTTTGTTTTTTTCCAAAACCATGCTGTTTATATCATAGTAGTTTTGTAGAAATTTCAAGTTGGGATTGTGATACCTCTGCTTTGTCTTTGTTGTGCAGAATTCCTTTTGCTATTCTGGATCTCTTCTGGTTCCATATGGATTTTATGATTTTCTTTTTCTCTAGTTCTGTGAGCTATGTTATTGATATTTTGATCAAGATTGCATTAAATCTGCATAACAATTTACAAGTATAATCATTTTCAGTATATTGGTTCTATCTATCTAGGAACAAAGGATGTCTTTCCATTATCTTACATCCTCTTTGTTCTCCCTTTTTTAGAGCATGTATTTCCTGGGTAGTTCATTTTTCTTGATGCCAGAATGAGAGATGTGGTTCCCTAATTTCTCTCTGTGAGTTTGTTATTTGTATATAAGGATGGTATCGGTTTTGTTGATTTTTGTATCCTGCTGCACTACCAAATTGAATTATTAAATCTACAAGTCTTTTGGTGGAGTTCCTGGGGTCCTCTATGTAAAGTATCATAACATCCACAAATGATTATTATTTAACCTCTTTCTTTTTTATCCTTCTTCGTTTTGTTTCTTTCTCATGTGTAATTTATCTAGCTAATGTTTTCAGAGCTATATTGAACAGGAGTGGTGATAGTTACTGATTGTATGTTCTTTACTATATTCACATCATTCCCTTTTCCTTAGTGTTTTATAGTTTAAATCATGCAATATGTAGCCTTTTGAAGTTGGCTTTTTAAAAATGTCTGCATCACCTAAGGTTCCTTTATGTCTTCTTCTGATGATTTCTTTTCAACACAGAATAATACTCTTATTGTCTGGATGTACCACCATTTATTTTTCCTATGCCTATTGAAAGTGTCTTGGTTGCTTTCCAAGTTTTGGCAATCATACATAAAACTTATGTGAACATCATGTCCAGGTTTCTGTATGGGCATAAGTTTCCAATTCCTTTGGAGAAACATCAAGGAGTAGTAAACATATGTTTAGTTTTGGGCAAGACTATCAGTTTTTCAAAGTAGCTGTACCACTTCACATTCTCAGCAGCAGCAAATAAGTATTTTAGTTACTCTACAATCTCACGATGATTTGGTGTTGTTAGTATCTGAGACTTTAGGCATTCTCATAGGTATATAGTTGTATCTCATGTCTTTAATTTTCATTTTCCTAATGACATAGGATGTGGAGCATTTTTAATGTCATTATTCCTCATCTGTATATAACTTGGGTGGAGTTATTATTGAAGTCTTTGGTTCATCTTTTAATCAGGCTATTTCCTCATTATTGATTTTTTTAAAGTGTTCTTTGAATACTTTGGATAATAGTCCTTTATTGGATATATCTTTTACAAATCTTTTTACCCATTTGTAGCTTACCCTTTCATTCTCCTGTTGTTTTAAAAATCTACTGCCTATTGTATAATAATTGTATGTCCTTTTTCAGCAAAAGTTACTATCCCAGAAAGACTTACATACTTGAATATAACATTCTGTTTTTGTGAAGGGTCATTTTAATGGAATATAAAGGAAGGAACTTCCACATCAATTTTATTAACCAGTTAAATTGGAGAGGACTTATTTTCCAATTTGACTTCATAAGTGCTATTCACAAATAACCTTTTAGAGAAAAACAGTTCCTTTTCTTTTTCCTTGTGATATAAAGATTGATAAATAGCTGCTGTAATGGTTGATACATTGTGTCAGCTTCAGAAGTTTAGAATCTGTTGAACTCAGCAGAGTGCCAGTGTTCTTACTTTGTAAACATACTGAATTTTTGGAAGAGGAGGGCATGGATATGGTATGGGTGCATGGCCTGCATACAGTGTAAGGGAGGAAAAGAGGTTTGTTTTCCCCCTTGAGCTCTTTCTGCTTTTGCTGTCTTCTGCTACCTTGAAGTATTGCCCCTGTCCTGTGCCACCCTGCCTTGGAGCCAGCTAACTGTAGGCTGAAACCTGCACAAACGGTGAGCTAAATAAATCTTCCCTAATTTGCAGTGCCAGGTATTTTGTCTAAGATAGCCATTTGATATGTATTCCAAGGGTCCCGTGGACCATTTGGCCTCCAGAAATTTTCCATTCTTCCTACAGTGCAGAAAGCTCTATCTCAGTGTCTTGCAGGACACTTAGAACTCACCAGGCTTCATCATGTCACCCTTTTTCAGTTATATTGAGCATAATGTGAGTTGTTCAATAAAACTTTTATTCAATGTATTTGAAATTAGGGAAGAACTAAATTAAACCATGGTACCTTGGTCAAATTTTTGAGATATAATTGTGCTACACTGAAGAGGCAAAGTAATGTTTCTAGATATTCAAAGGATAATTATTTGAAAAAGTAAATAAATTTAAGTATCCTGAGAGGATAGAACTAAGGAGAATACAGGAATCAGGTTTTTTTTGGAATCAGCTTTGAAGATCAGTTTTAGGAATTTCCTGAGAATTGAAGATTATCCAAACCTAAGGGCCAGCCAGATAGCTCAGAGGATTAAAGTGCCTGCAAGCAGGGACAGGGGCTGGGGGTTCAATCCTTTGGGCCTGCTGTGTTGTCTCCCCACCCCCACCCAAGGGCACTGAGATGGCAATTGAGACTGGGTGTGTTGTCATGCGCCTGTAATTACAGCACTTGGGAGGCTGTAAATAAGAGAATCACTACAAGTCTGATATAATAGTAAGACCCTGAACACCCTGTAGGTCCTTCCCTAAAATACAAAAAAAAAGTGATTATCCAAACCAGCATAGTTTGCTTTGGGACAGCTAGAGTTCTGTTTCTTTGAAGGTGCTCTAAGGATAGGCTAAAAACAGGCAGGAGTGAAATAGAACAAAATCCAACAATACTTTTCATCTGTAAGACTTCATATTATGCTAAGAGCATGTGGTTCCAAGATCCTAAAAAACTTATTTTAGATTTCTTTCCACTTCTTTCACTGCTTTTTACTTATTCCTTATTGTGGTTTCTGCTATATGCACTGAAACTGCTTTCTAAGACAACTAAAAGCTAAATCCTATGGAAATTTTGCATTCTTTGTTTTGACCATCTTTCTTGAAACTTACCTTGTCTTCCAATTTTTCTATTATCTCTGAGAGTACTCTTCTCTTCTTTACAGTCTTACCTTCCAGTGTTGTGCTCCCTCCCTTTATCTTGGTAATGTCCTCTTCCACTCCTGTGATTTTAGTCGTCTGTGTTGTGATTTTAGTTATGTCTATTTCAGTTACTGTCTGTTCCCATGTTCATCTTTAACTCAGTTCAGTGCTAAGCATAAACTACTTACGAGGTATCTCCCCCCTCTCAGAACCATGGAGTTTTAAGAATTTAATCATTTAATCTATGTAAGGTGCCAAATGTGCTATCTAACCCCATTGTAATAATGCCAGCAACATTAATTATCATGAATTTTTACCCTATGCATTCACAATCTGTTGTCATTCTCTTGAGGAATCATTAGTTTATCTTTAAATCACCATTTTCCATACTTTTTTCTAAGATGCTAGCGTCCCTCCAGGTGCTAATTGATTTTTCACTCAAGAAGAAAAAAAAGAGTTCTGTGATCAATTATGTTTGGAAAATATACTAGGATTGACAGCTTTTTCATTAAAGAACCAGATGATAAATTTATTGGCTTTTGTGGGCCATTTTTTTAGTCTTTGTCACAAGTAATCAAATCTGTTATAATACTAAAGCAAATCAAAAGTACATGTTAACAAATAAGCATGTTTGTTTTCCATTAAAATTTTACTTTTTGACACTGAAAAAATTCACAAAGTATTATGTATTGTACTATCATAAAACTTAAGTTTTCCAGCCATTTAAAAATGTTAAACATTCTCTACTTGTAGGCTGTACATAAATAGGCAGTAGGTGAGATCTGACTGCAGACAGTAGTTTCCTAAAGCCTGCTTTAAAACATATCCTCTTGTTAAAGATGTATAGCTATACCATGAAAAAACTTCTGTTTTATAGCAGTTCCCCAAATATAAGATATATTTGACCATTCAAATCTTTTTTCATAGGGCATTTGTTAGTCTCTTGCTGCATTTCCGTGGGAGACATTTTGAAGAAACGCTGACCTAAGGGTAATTATGTTTGTGCTAGAGGTGCAGTTTAGGCTATGGAGCAGACTGCAAATACCAAGAGAAAGTTTCTCGTCTCTATTATACTTGCTCTAATCAGCTGAACTGACTGACCACAGAGAGAAAGGCATGTTGGAAAACTGAAAATTAGCCCAAAAAGGAAGACACTAGAGGTGCTATAGTTGAGTTACTGATCAGCTGAATTAAAATAGATATGATTAAGTTCATGTCAGGCAGGTGCTCATGCCACTGAGCTATAGGAAAAACACTATGTGACCATTACATAGTATTAGTAGAAGCATTCTAAATAGATGAAATATTTAGTTAACAGGAAAAAGAGATCTAGAAGCCTTTATACAGTATTACTAGTAGTATCAGTTTCTATGTTTGGGTGTTTTGTTTTGTTTTAGGGCCTCATTCCACAGTGTGGTGACAAGATGAGCTGTTTTTGTAATCACTGAGAGAAAAGGCCTGAAATAAATAATGGTGATAATTTGGTGGGTTCCTGAGTGCGGACCACAGGATTTCGTGACCTGCTTGGCAAACACTGCCTCTGAATCACATCCTTTGTTCAGATTCTCATAGCACTTATCACCACCTATATAACTTTGACAAAATATGGGCAATTTAGGAATTCCTTGTGTATGTAACAAGGCTGAGGTCTGAGGAGGTGATCTGTGAATGTGAGACCCTACATTACAGACATTTAAAATGTCAGATCTTCTAGATCAGCTACTAAAAAAATGAGACCAAGGACCAGCTGCACCCAGCTCCAACCCATACCTGTGAATCACTTGTCTTCCCAGTGCCCAGCTCCTGGGGTTCCCCACACTGGTATGGATGAGGCTGTGCCTGGGGCCACCCAACATGGCACTGTGGTCAGGGAATGTCACAGTGGAGACAGGATACAGGGAACCCTGAACCAACCCCACAGGGTACAGGGAACCCTGAACCAACCCCGACCTACTATAGGGGAAAAGGGACAGAAGCACCGAAGAACTGGAGAACCTCCAGGTTCTCCTGGAGCCCAGCACAGAGGCTATGGTTCCCCACAGCTACTTCTGCCCACTTTCCTCCAGACCTAGTTCTGATTCCATCTCATCCCCAGCTTCTGTGTTACATCACCATTGTGCAGCTTCAGGGTCTCACAAAGTTCTTCCCATGCAGTGTGCAACCAACAGAAGTCCACAGAAGGTGGACTAGCCAGGTGCTGGCTCTCAGTATGCTCCAGATTGGCACTGCAGGTTTCTATGTTCAGAATCATTACTGCTTTTGTTTAAAAAAATAAACCAAAAATTTAAATACTGGAAAAAGAAAAAAAAAACTCTTTAGCTTCCATTCATAAAATTCTGAAACTTATTTTGAAATTGTATTTCCTTTGAGGTCCTGAAGATTGAATCTGAGGCCTCATGAATGTTAGGCAAGCACTTTACCACTGAGCTATATCCATAACTCCAAAAAAAATATTTTGTTATTTTCCCATGTCTTTGAGGAGTAAATGTGTGCTTTATTATTTTTGAGCATTTTTAAAATTAAAAAACACATTTATCAAAATATTCTATATTTCTCATCTTTTTATGCTAACCATTTTTCCCTTGTCCTCTGGATTGCCACATTAAATTTTGATAAAAGGAGCACCATGCTTGGCATATAACAAATGTATGCTGTTTTTCTGGTTTGTTTTGTTTTTGTGTTTTAGAAAAATAAGATTCTAATGATCATGAGTTTTAATTGAGTTTTATTAATATGTACTTCACAGGAAAAATAAAATATTCAATTTTTCATATTCCTGTTTGTTTATAATGAGCATCAGAATTTTCAACTTCAACTATTTTTTAGTTTAAAAATCTAAACAGTAGCAGAAACAAATTCCTACATAAACTACAATGAAAATACAAATTAAGCTCTACAACAAAAATAATCTTGCTTTAATTATCACACATAAAGCGGTTTTCATACAAGAAAACAGCATGTTCCATACACACGTATCACTTGCACTGATAGAACATGTGTTTGCTTTCCTGTCTTTTGGTAAAGTATATTTGACTTCTTGCTGGTCTTGTTGTTTTGTCAGGAGGTTCTTATTAACAGGAACATAAAAAGCAATAAAATAAAATATGAATTTTTAGTGTGTACTCAGTGTGTAGAATAAACATCATTTTCAACATCAGCTATTTAGAAAACCAAAAAGAAAATATCAGAAATAAATTTATATGTGAACTACAATGAAAATACAATAGTGTACCACAGAAATAATCTTTGCTTCAATTATCATACCTAAGGCAGTCTTCACACATGAATACTGAATGTTCCATATACTAGTATCACAGTGATAGCATGTTTATATTAATTTCCTGTCCTTCTTTGTCAGGCACAGTTGACAACTTTTGGGTTTCCTATTGTCATAGTAGGCCTTTGTGATGTTGCACCTGCCTCTTCACCTGTCAGGTCAACATTGTGCTGCAGAATTTTTTTGCATAGCTCCTTAGGCAAAACATTATAAGTGATCTTGTATAGTGAGTGATCTTTTAAAAGTTCCAATCCCAATTGTCTTAAGAAAATCTCTCCATAGTATTTTAAATTTGTTATTTATTTATTTGTAAACTATGAAAGTATACTGGACATGTTTAGGATAGAGTAAAATACAACCATTGGCCAATGTTTTGTGTTTTGAATGATATCATAGTTGCTGCATAATTAATTTGTCATCAACATCTACTCCACCTTTCTTTTACTTTTTCTTTTTTTTTTTTTTTTTTTGCAGAACCAGGGGTGGAACTCAGGCCCTTGTGCTTCCCAAGGAAGCACTTATTCCACTGAGCCATCTCCCCAGCCCCCCACCTTTCATTTTGTTGCAAAGTTATCTCTGGCTTCAGTGCTGTCTGGGTTTCTTTGTCTTGCCATGGTCATGGTGCAATGTTGACATCTGTAGTTCCATTTTGTTTTTCTTTATGATATATGAGGCCAATGTTATATGTGTCTAGAATCCAAAGATTATAACATACAATTTTCTCTCTTGAACTTGCACCTTTTCATTGGAAATTTCTCCTTTGTTCTTTTGAACAGTTCCTGTACTAGTCAAGGTGTGTTCTGTTAGCCAATGTAACATTAATTGGTAACTGCTAAACCAGTGTCACATTCTGATACTTTGGGATATAAGAGCACAAGTCTGTTGACAATATCATTCAGTTTATTACTGTATGAATAAGGACTTGTCTGAGTTCAAGGATAACTTTCTGAATTGAAAGTATAACATGTGTGTCCTACCAAAAAAGACAGGAAAGCAAACACATGTGCTATCAGTGTAAGTGATGCATATGTATGGAACATGCTGTTTTCATGTGTGAAACTGCTTTATGTGCGATAATTAAAGCAAGATTATTTTTGTTATAGAGTTTAATTTGTATTTTCATTATAGTTCATTATATAGTTCATGTAGGGATTTGTTATTTTTTAGACTTTTAAACTAAAAAACATTTGATGATGAAAATTCTGATATTAAAACACTCGAATAAATTTTTAAAAAATTAGAAGAAAAAATTGTACTATTAGTGTTTGGATAGGATATCATGTGTGCGTCTTGTTCTGTGAATAACTACTATGAAGACAACAATGTGCAATGTATTAATTATTGAAACTGCCCTACTAATCGGTTTTGAAACTATCTGGTTGATATTTATTTCTCAATAAAATTAAAAATTAAGAGCACCAAAAAAAAAGAATATTAAAAATTGAGGACACTGGAGAGATGGCTCAGTAGAATAAGCGTAAAGGCCTGAATTTAATCCCCAGTTCTGACTTCCCAAAAAAATCAAGAATATTAAAAATTGAAAACTCCATTTCATTGATATTTTCCCTGTGAAATATACATTGTTTAATATAATAAAACTCATAAAATTAAAGTTAGGAATTCATTAATAAAAATATGTCTAAGGGCTGGGGAAATAGCTATGCAGCATAAACTCAAGGTCCCAAAGTTCTATCCATGGTATAGCAAAAAAAAAAAAAAACCTGAAAAAAAGAAGCTTTTTAGTAATTTTTGCCAGTAAATTGATAGTTACTATCAATTCATTACAGAAGGTAATTTGCTGGGTTTGTTTTGATGACCTCCCATGATCTTAGCAGCTCTTGTGTCATTTTCAGTCTGCTCTTGGCACACTCCAGCAGTCATTCATATCTATCCCTTACAGCTTTTTTATTCTTCATGTAAGACTTGAAGGAGATCTTGGATATATACACATTGAAACAGTCCCCACTTTTTTCCCACATACTTTGCTACAGATCCAAAGATTAAATATATCATATAATATTGGCTGTCTTAAGAGAGCAAGACACAGCTCTTGATTGAGCTAGAAAATGGAAAACTGAATGTCATGATACCCTGGCAGTCTTCTCGCATGGCAGTCTCCTCAGAAATGTCATAGCAAACAGACCCAAATGCAACTAGAGAACTGAAGAAAATGCAAGTAAGCCCCTAGGTAACGGAATGTGAACAGCTGGTCTTGACGAATTATCCACAGAGACTGAGAAAGGTTAAGTAAATAGTGGGACAAAAGTGTAAGATTTAATTGCTGAAAGCACTCAGTAATTCTTAATCAATGAAGTAAATGGAGGCATTCTGGAGTTTGAGTTCTGAGAAATAATATAGGAAGACTTTATTTTCAGCTGGAAACAGACTTCCTAAAATAAGAGAACAAGAACAAAACAAAAAAAAAAAAAAAAAAAAAAAAAAAAAAAAAAAAAAAAAAAAAAAAAAAAAAAAAAAAAAAAAAAAAAAAAAAAAAAAAAAAGGGAAGACAAATGTAGCCTAAAGCATACATATATAACAGATATGTCATAGTTTGAAATTTTATGGAAATTTGCATATGGAAAGATTTCTGAAATTTTGGGTTCATGTTATATTATCACACTTCAGGCAGAAAGGATCTGTATATAATAAAGACAACATGAAAGAAAAGGCCAGTATAAATTTTATGAAACCCCCCCAGATATTACTGCAAAACTACCACTTAGTTTCATCCATTTAGATGCATATTAAGTTTTGTCCACCCCACCCTAAGCCCTGTCCCCAGATCTCTAACACATATCTGTAAATTTAAGACATAATATACTGGGGATTTTAAATTAATTTGAGTAAATCCTCTACAGAAACTCTTGGTTTTGTAGTATTTTATAAGTTATATACATGCACTAACTCCCCTTGATGAATGTAAGCATTATGTCCTGCAAATAAATTTAAAGTTTTCTTAAATATTTAAAAGTAAAAAGCAGAGATCCTAAGTTTATCTGTCTTATGATAGTTCTTTTCACAAAGTTAAGAAATTTGCTGCTGTAGAGACTGTGAGTGGTGGCATGTGCCTGTAATCCCAGTGCTGGAGATGCTAAAAAACCAGGAGGTTCACTATAGTCTGAGCTGCATAGTGAGACTCTGTACCAAATGCATTAAAAAAAGAAAGAAGTAGAAACAAAGAAATTTGCTGTTGTAGATATTGCAAGATAATGTAAACCATATGTAGAGTCTGGAATAATGGCAGATGTAAAATTTCAGCATAATATTTCTGGAAGCCAGTAACAGACACATTAGGAGTGCCTGCAGTATTATCAGAATTTAAGTGTAACTTTGTCCATTTTCACTATGAAATTGAAAGTTTTTGTGTGGTTTATTTGGAAGAGTAAATTCAGATGCTAAAAATTCATTCTTGGTAAGAATGTAGGAAATCAAGGATATCTAATAGTTTTTCATTGTTATCTTCCTATAAATCAATGAATTTCAAAGTTACCTGGAGATCTATTTTAAAGGTACAGATGTTTGTCCCAGAAATTGAGATTCAGATCAGGAATACAGCACAGAGTTCTATTTTCAAAAAGTTCTTTCATATTTAGGAACTGCCATTGTAAAGCAAATATGATAGAATATGAGCTATATGGCTTCCTACAGCTATAGATTTAATCATTCTTGAGGTTTTTAAGGTTCTGAGCAGTAAGTCTACTTCCCTGTCATAAATGGCTATTTCCTTCTTAAGGCATTCTGGATTGATTTTCATCTACTAAGTAATCTAATTTCCTTACTCATTTTATTATTATTATTATTATTATTATTATTATTATTATTATTATTAGACATGTGTTCTTGATTATCAACAAAGATAGTTTGTTTCTAGTTTTGCTTATCCTGATATGTGAAATGATTTTTTTCTAAAGAAGGAGGAATCTGGTAGGTCTTTATTCTGCTACCTTGAAATCAAAAACAAAAGTGTTATTAGTAATATATTGGCGGACTAAAAACTTTGATCAGGAAGGAAGAAAGAAAATCCATAGTAACTTTTTGGGAAAATGGAGGCATTTTTCCATTTGAGATGAGGGTCAGTTATTGTAGCATGATGGGACCTGGACAGCTGTTTTATGCCATTAAAACATTTTGTTTTCATAAGTCTTTTCTAGAAAAAAGTGAGTCCTAGAAATATTTCTACATACACAAGAAATAACTATGACTTTGTAGCAAACAAATTAATATACTTACTATCTCAGTCCATTGTGTGCTTCTATGGTAAAATAGCACAGATTAGGCAGTTCATAATGAATAAAAATTTTCTGATTGATTCTCTGGAGGGTGAAAGTCCAAGATCAAGTGTTTGGCATTTTGTGAGGTCCTTGTTTTATTGCTGCATCATCCCATGACAAAAGGGCAAAGAGTGGGAGGGGGACAGGGGTACAAAAGAGAAAGGGACTCATCTTTTTATAAGGAACCACCTCCAGTGATAACAAAACTGCTAGTTCTATAAGGGATCCATTCATGAGGTTAAAGCCCTCTTGACCTAATAAGCTCTTAAAGATCTCATTTCTTAATGATACAATTACAAATTCCAACCTGGAAGTGGAATGGAGCTTAGTGGTACCCCAATTGCCTAACATGCTAAAGATTTTCTATTCTGTCCCTAGCACTGCTAATTCATTAATTTTATTTTTTTTTATCTTTTTTTTTTCCATTTATTTTTATTTTATTAAAATACAAATGTCAATCAGACAGTTTCAAGACACCTTAACCATACAGAGTCGATGAATTAATACATTGCAAACTGTTTTCATAACGTTTTGGTACTGTACAAGGTGCATACGTGAAATTATATTTACAGGTTTTTTTATAGCTGAATTATATCAAAGATTCAATAATTA
>PVKA01011629.1:50304-60315 GCA_004027165.1 Ctenomys sociabilis | reverse complement strand
AGGGGTGAGCTGCGCAGATGCAAGGGGTGATCCTTAAATTAAAAAAAAGAATCCTTATTATAGTAACGGATCACAGAAGTGGTGGGATAGCCATGTTCAGACAGAGGGGGTGTGTGGAGGGGAATTCACGGCCGAGTCTCTTTTATGTTAGTTGATTTCTCTGTTATGCCATCTCTGTGTCACACACCACTTCTGGTGGGGCAGCTTCTCTCAATTAAAAAAGGCCAGCGTGTTCTCATCCACCAGGCCAGGTGCTGGGTGACTTTGCCTCTCTTCAGCAGTCAGAGTGACCGTAAAGAGTGAGTGTTTTGAACCGGGCAGGTCAGTGAGGCAGCTGCAAGAGCGCAACTAAAACAATAAAAGGATTTACTTCAGGAAGAAGGTGAGAACAGTGAGCATGAAGTAAGGGGGCTTTTTCTTTTTATATTTTTTTATACAGGGTCTTACTACATAGTTCTGACTTGCAGTGATCCTCCTATCTCAGCCTCCCCAGCGTTGGGATTACTGGGGATTGAATCCAGGTCCTTGTGCTTGCCAAGTAGGTGCATAGACCATCTCCCCAGCCCAAGGGGGTGTATTTGAGGATCACTACTGATGATGTGTCTTTTAAGTGGTAAATTAAAAACCAATTTTTATATATTTCTTTATCATACCTTGTATTTGGGACAATAGCAGATTCAGGGCCAGCTTGGGGAGTTTCTTGGTGGGCTCTCTGTTCTGGAGGGAGCTTCCCAGGTTGGCTGGGGCAGAACGAAAGAAAGAGGAGGGCGATAGAAGAGGGCTTGCGCTTCCATCCTAATGTGATAGGCTGCTGCTTCATTTATCTAGTAATCGCATAGCACCAGAGTCTGCCAGAGCCTGCTGTAAGTGCTGCACAAACATGGTCTTATTTGATCCTTGTAAGAAGCCTGGGCAGCATCTAAACCTTTCACTGTATGTGTCTTACCTATTAGGGATGTGAGGAAACTGAGATGATTTCAATCTGCCTATGCTCTCAGCCACCCTGGTGTGCTACTGGGAGGGCCTCAGCCTAGAAATGGTGTGGTCTGACTTCAAAAAATCACTTTGATGCTCTAAGGACCCTAGATTCTAAGATACAAAGCTCTTAGGAGGCTCTTAGGATACTACCTCAATAACTTTGGCCCAAAATGCTAATGGCTTGGACCAGGGAGAGAGCAGTATTGCAGTATTGATGGAATAGCAGTACTTTGAAGGTACAGCTGGTTGGATTTCTCAGAAGATTCTATGTGCAGAGTATCAGAGAAAGAAAAATAATGATTCCATGGTTCATGGTTTGAGTAATGTAAGCTACAATTGACATTTAGTGAGATGGGAGGAGGAGGTATGAAGAAGAAGCTACTTGGGCCAGGGTGTAGGTCATGTGCTGTGAATCTGGCAGTGGAGATTTTACAGTGGAGGTGAATGTAGGCAAACACCCAAAGGCATATATTGGATGTGAAGGTGGGGAAATAGTTCTGAGATCTGAGGTGAAGCCAGGGTTAGGGTGCTAAGTCTTATAGTGTTAGTACTGAGCCTTCTGGAGATGATGTATCAGCCAAGGAGCAAATGGGGATGGAGAAGAAATCAGAGAGCTGAAGCCGATGCAGCAGAGTAGGCAGAGGAGGAGAATGAGTCCTGGGACCGCAGAGAAGACAGCGTCCTAAGGAGAGCTGCATCAAGTATGTCAAACGCAGGCAGAGGATTGGATAAGATGTGACAGGGTTAGGAATGCGTTTTGTGGGGGTGACCAAGAGCTGTGGGTGTGAAAATCATATTGAAGCAAGTTCAAGAAGGGTCGAAAGCAGAGGGGCTGAGATGGGAAATTTACACAACTGTTGTGAGAAGTTTTGTGGTAGCAGAGAAATGGTGTGTGGGGAGGAGGACCTGAGTTAGGCCTCTCAGTAGCAGAACCCAAGATGGAGACCCGGCTGCCTGGGATGAGAGGGGCGATGGGGGGAGTTGTGCCCCGCGGCTGGTCCTACCTCCCAGAATAGGGCGAAGCCTGTGTATGCCCAGGGCTCAGCTGTGGGACATCCACACCCACAGCGGGGGCTGTGTCACCTGCAGGCCTGGGGAATCTCACCGGTCCTGGGTGGCTCCCCAAAGGTGGCAGCTGTGGGGACGCAGCAAAAACCCAGGAGGAGTAGGGTGGCATTCTCTGTGAGGCTCAACAGAATTTATTTTAAGAAGGGAGACACTATGGTGTATTTTTCATTGATGAGAAGGACTGAGTAGAGTTAGGAAAACTGATAACTGATGAGCAAGATAACAAGCCACTCCACTTCGCAATCTAGCCTTGAACTGAGGCCATAAGTCTATACCTAGGCATGGACAAGACACTCTGAAAAATCGTTCTTAAAATAGACAAAACATGCTAGGAACACTGGGCAGATTAAAAATAATCTGAAAATACCTTGCTAACTGCGAACATCTCAGAGACCAAACACATATGCCATTTGCTAATTTGTTTCCCTTGAACAACTTGATGTATGCTCTTGTGTCTCATGTTCTTCACTGTAAAAACGGAATATTAGAGACAGGATTGATAGGGTTTTTATGATATTCAAATGAGGTCACATACAGAAAATACCCCAAATGCTTAGCTGCTTTCCTCCTTTTCTTCTTCCGCTTCCTTTTTGCACATTGGTGCAGCTTTCATCACAGGACTCTTCTTGCCCATGCTGCTGTGCAGAGCGCTGCCTTCTGTCCGCTTCCTGGCCCTTCCCTGGCCACTGCCAGGGTCTGGTTTCCACCCTGTCATTGACTTCATTTCTTGTCCTTAGTGCAGTACTTCCTGCAGTGCACTCGCTCGCTCACCGCGGGGCCATCGATGACCCCTGCACTGTCCTAGCTGCGCATGCCCATGTGGCCCACAGCTGTGCAATTACTTGTTCTGGCCTTCCCTGTCAGAAGCACATCTGCCCTTGAGTCTTCACTGATTGCTCAGTGCCTGGAGCAGTGTGTGGTCCATTTGGAAGCAGACTCCGACAGGCACCTTCGCTGTGCTCCTAAGCCTACTGCCTCCCTCTAGGTAGCACTGTTCTTATGACAGGCGTTTCTTGGAATGGGGTAGAAAGTAACCGATCTAAATTTAGTTGTCAGTTCAGAAAATAATATACTTAGTTTTTTTTTTTTTTTTTTTTTTGTCTTTTTGAGACAGGGTCTCGCTATGCAGTTCAGGCTGGCTTTAAGCTCACTTTGTAGCTCAGGCTGGTCTCGAACTCACAACAATTCTCCTGCCTCAGCCTCCCGAGTGCTGGGATTACAGGCATGCACCACCACGCCCGGCAGAAAATAATATACTTAGATTTGACCTTAATTTCAGTAGAATGAGGGGACCTGAGTAGGCATAGAGGCATCGGTAAAATGGTCCCCATCCATTGGCTAAAATATAATTCAATGAATAGGTACAAAGAGACAGCTTACCACAATTTCTGGTGATTGTTAATCACAAATAAGGCCAAGTTATTCCTAGTTTCAGACATTCTTTCTCCCTTTCGAAGATTTCAGCAGAGTTTAGAGGATGATGGCAGGTATATTGTGCAGAATAGGCTGAGGGGCTCACAAATTCCCAAATCCTCCCAGCTAAGAGTCCATGGCTACAGCAAAACCCTGCAGGACAATAACTTAGAGGAGGAGAGCTTGGCTCTGGCTTACAGCGGGGAAGTGGCTGGGACAGAGGTGGTCCCCACATCCACACCCCCAGGCCTGAGTCTGGGCCGTAGCTCCTGTCCTCATTGCTTCCAATTCATCCCATCAAATTAAAGCTGAAGGTCAGGCCAAATAGCTTAGCTGATTAAAGCTCCTGCAAGTAGGCGCAGGGGCTGGGGGTTCCATCGCTGGCCTGCTGTGGCAGCCCCATCCCCATAATCCCAGCTCTTGGGAGGCTGTAAGCAGGTGAATCACTACGAGTCCGATCTAGTAGTGAGATCCTGAATACCCTGTAGACCCTTCCTTAAGAATAAAGAAAAAAAAATAGAATAAAAAAAAAAGATGAAAGCTCATTCATGGGTTAATCCGCCATCACTTCAGAACACTGCTGAATTGGAACAAAGCCTTCAACATGTGACCTTTTGTGGGGCACTGTAGATCCAAGCGACCTGTCATGGCGGTCACCAGTCCCTGAACTCTTGTGGAAGAATATAAGGGGGGGGGGAATTAAATAAGGAAAGTGTTTTTAAAACTGTGGGGCTTTGGGTGATGACCTCGGGCAGGACATGTGATCCAGCAGCTCGATGAGGCTAGGCTGATGCCACGGAGATCACCGCAGAGGCCTAAAATCAGCAGAAGCCACAAGTGCACGCAAGAAGAGTCCAGCTGGGGTGGGCTGGCTCCCGGTCCCTGAGCCTTTCTAGGGATAAGAGGACAGCAGTGAGGAGAACCTGAGATGCCTCAGGGCCATTTCACCTGAGGGTCGGAGGAGTTGAGGACGGCGGGAGTTGATTTTCTAGGTGGAAAAGGAACAGCAAAACCCACTAGCACTTATGCAGAGCTTCCCGGGGTGTCAGTACTTCATGCCTTAACTTCTTTAATCCTTGAGGCATCTTTTAATCCTTCTTATTAATTTTTATTTAAAAGTTTTTGATTAATCTTGTACTCCTATGAAGTAAGTTCTATTATTAACTTACTCTGTGCTGGAGGAAACTGAGGCCCAGAAGGACCATGTCACTTGCTCAAGGTTGTCCAACAAATCCAGCTCAAAAACTCAACCAGTCACAAACGTACTTCCTCCACTTGGGGGCTGAAAAGGAACTGCAGAGGAGCTATAGCCTTTGATCTGAACTGTGTGCCCACCGTCGAGAATGCTTTTATTTATTTATTTATTTTTTGTGGAATTGGGGATTGAACTCAGGCCCTTGCGCTTGCCAGGGAAGCACTTATTCCACCAAGCTATTTCCCCAGCCCCGAGAATGCTTTTTGTTTTTTTTTTTTTTTTTTGTCTTTTTGAGACAGGGTCTCACTATGCAGTTCAGGCTGGCCGTAAGCTCACTTTGTAGCTCAGGCTGGTCTCGAACTCACAACAATCCTCCTGCCTCAGCCTCCCGAGTGCTGGGATTACAGGCATGCGCCACCACGCCCGGCCCCGAGAATGCTTTTTTACAGAATATAAATTGTAAGCAAATGAGGACAGCGCAACTCAGCAAATGTTTTAACACTTCTATGTGCAAAGGGGTGGCTATAGGGGCTGGAAGTGGAGAGAGAAACAAGCCCCATCCAGCACAGGGGAACTGGCAAGAAGGACGCATGCGCAGTCATCTCTAAGAGCAGATGTAGTGGCGGGAGCTCAGGGCTGAGACATTTACTTGGGGCTTAGGGAAGGCTGCAAGTTCTACTCAGCTTAGTGCTTTAGACACATGAAGGTCACTCAGGTGAAGGTAAAGGAGAGGAGGGAATTCTAGGAAGAAGAAAGAGAAGACAGCGAGCAGCGTTTCACAATAGCGTTCGTCTGGGACGAAACCTGTGCTTGGTTTTGCTAAAATCTCAAAGGCAGTGGCTCTATGGTGAATGGGGAGGCTGGAGAAATAAGCAAGTCGCATCATACCTTTGAGGTTTGATACACTGCTCTAGTGAGTTAGATGCTGGGCGCCTCCCCGCAACATAAAAACATATCCCGAAGGTGGGCTCAAAATAGTGTGGAGATCAGGGCAACAGAATGGACCTGTACCAGCTGCAGAAGGAGTATATTGACTATAAGAAAGGTGACATTTCAAATTTACAGAGTGAGTGTCATCTATGCAGTGAACAAAGTAAAAAAAATTAGTTTTTAATCCAAAAAAATAAAATCTAGACTATTACTTTATATTACCCACAAAGACAAACCAGATAAGTTAAGCATATGAATATTAAAGAAACTGAAAAGTATTTGGAGTGTATTGGAACACATTTTTATAAACTTGGAGCTAATAAAGGACGTTTAAAATAACATATAAGTTCCAAAAGACATGAAAGAAAACGATGGATAAATTCCCTTAAAATTAAAAATTATCTCTGCACAATAAAAGACATGATAAAACTAAAAGACAACATGCTGAGAAAACTCTTTGCTGCATATTTAATGGATGACTGGTTCTCCTGTAGAATGTACACAAGAGTTCCGTAAATCATTCAAAAATATAAGTATGAGTGGAGGTTGTAAATGGGCAATTTACAGGAGACATAGCAAAGGCCAATAAATGCACAAGCAGACGGCCATCAGCACTAAATTAGATAACCACGGGTAAAATATAAATGACAGATTTGATGGGGACGTCCAGAAGCAGTTGGTTGCATGAATTTCTCCGGCCTTTCTGGAAGGCAACTTGGTGAATCTATTCAAATAAACAATGCCCTCTTGTGGAGAGCCTCGCCAACTGTGTTCATTTTTTGAGTGGGGGGAGGGGAATCCAAGCACCTCTAGGTGGGGTCGTTCTGTCTACCCCTCCAGGAGGGGTCAGCACAATCTGTCCTTCTCTGGACACAAGATGGTGCAGGAGGGGACATATGACTACGCTAATTAGATCAGAGAGCATCTCTGGAATTTTACTTAGAATTCAGCATCTGAGCACACTTTCCATTACTGCAGGGTGTAGACAAGAAAGTGCGATAACCTAGCAAGGATATTGCAGCTAACTGAAATCAGTGATGAGAAGGACCTTCAGGAAGATATGAATGATTTTATTTTAAAGAGAATAAAAGTAGCAATAAAAACATTAGAAATGATACAGAATTTCAAAAAATAAGATGATAAGAATACTGTTGTGGAAGTTGAACAGTAAGGGAATATACATGGGAAGAAGTTGAATCTGTTGGGTAAATCTTTCCCAAAACAAGTTCTATACTGAGTTTGGGTCGCATTAATCTCATTTCCACCTTTGCTTTCATTTCTGGTCTGATTTTCTGTTACTTACATGCCAAATGTCCCAACTGGTATGTGAACATTGTGCTCTAACTGAATAATTTAATTCTAAGCATCTATGGCAAATAAGTATACTTGGATATATGCACGAGAGTGTTTACTGCAGCACTGCTTGCAGTAGTGGAAAACTGGAAACAACCTATTAATTAAAGACTTCTTAGACAAATGCTATAGATCTTGTATGGGAAAGCACACAGCTTTGCATGAGGACCCTTTGTTTATAGGATGTGGTAGGCCTTTGTTTACTTTGAATATACACAAAAGTATTAATAGGAACACATACATGTATCTAAATAAACAGGAGACTGAGTGGGTACCCACCAGATATTGCCAGGAGCTACCTCTAGGCACAGACAAGGGATTGTTTACTTTTTACAGTCTTCATTATATAATATGCAAGTAATAAATTACACTTGAATAAATACAAATACGTATTTTCTTTCAAAAAATGAAATACTGTGCTGCATCTAAAGCATACTGCGCCTTCATCATGCCAGCTGTTGGTTCTGAAGCTTTTGTCTGGGTGATGCTTTTTCATAGCTTCTCTTAGAACTGCATCCCCTTCCCTCAGTGAACCTGCGTGAATGCAGCATTGCCTCCGTAACACAGCTGCAGGTGTGCAAAGCCCAACTTAGACACTGCGGAGGTGAGCGGCCGGCTGCAGTGGGACAGAAGCCAGCTGGAGATAGAGTAGGAGGCTATTGTGACAGTTTGGGTGAAAGAGGAGGGCTCAAGCAAGAGGGCTGCTAGTGGGGTAGCGAAAGGATCCAGCTGAGAAACTGAGGTACCATCTGGCCCCTTCATGATGCAGAGGCAAAAGGACGGAGGTTGGAGTCCAGCCGGGTAACAGTAAATTAGTGAGGTCCTCTCTGATAATCAAAAATGGGCTGGGAATGTAGCTCTGAGCAAAGGCCCTGGGTCCAATCCCTGTCTCTGGGAAAAAGAGGGAAAAAAATACAGAACGAAGAAAAGAACATCGTCTGGTGCCAAGTAGTCACTCAACAGATGTCAGCGTCCACGATCTGTGACTCCACCACTGCCACTTCTGTTTCTGTCCTGTGAAGGACTCCAGAAGCACTGAAAATAAAAGTGGGCAAGTGAGAACAGAAGAGACCTTGGTAAGATATTGAGTGGACCTATTAAGTACATGTGTATTAATGTCAATATTATTCTGTTTTATATCTGCATAAACATTTGTGTAAAATTCTGTAACATGAACACAGAATAAATTTTGTTTTCTCCAATTTGAGTGCACATTCTGCTGAAGCAAGCATGACAAATTTTGTTTGCAAATACACACGAATCAGTGTCAAAATGGGCAAAGATCATTATTGTGTATTAAAAAAGTGGGAATCATACTGAGAAGCTGAAATTTTTTTTTTTTTTTTTTTTTTTTTTTTTTTTTTTTTGTGGTACTGGGCATTGAACTCAGGACCTTGTGCTTGCCAGTCAAGTGCTTATTCTACTTAGCTACCTCCTTGGCCTTAAACAATTATGGGCCTTTTTTTTCTTTTCCTGGTACTGAGGATTGAACTCAGGCCCTTGGACTTGCCAGGCAGGCACTTATTCTATTGAGCTATTTCCCCAGCAACCCAGAAAAAAAATTATGCAACAGTCTATGCTCCGGATACAGGAAACTAGAAATTCAGACACATATACAAGCATAAGCAACCAATGGCTTTCCTTCCTGAGAATTAAGATGTTCTTTTCTGAATACCTTTTAGTTAAAAAAAAAAAGGTGTAAATAAAAAATTCACAACATATGAAAAAATGTCCAGAATTTTTTGGGTTAGAAATTATGAGGTAGAACTCAGCATTACTTACTGGCAATGTACCTTTAAATACTGTATATAAAATAAAACAAAACAAAATTAAGCATTCAGCTTAAGTTTAAAAGGATAACAAAAATAAATGAATCATGCAAGTACACAACAAGTTAATAAAGATGCAAGAATAAGTTAATGAGTTGGAAAATAGAAAAAATAGAAGAACTAATAAATACAATCAAAACCTTATTCTTTGACATAAACAGCAAATTAAATAAAACAAAAGCTATTTGAACCAAGAAAAAAGGGAGAAACTACAAGCATAAAAACTGGGAAGTAATTAAGGGGCAAGTAATCATAGAAATAAAGTAAATTAAAAGGCAGAAGAATATTTAGCTCAAGTCTCTGCAAATTAGAAAATTGAATAATGAGGCCAAATTTCCAGGCATCTGTACCTTATTTGTCGTAACCCCAAAAGACTGTAATTCTTAATAGAATGATTTCCATGGAAATTGTAAAGTTAGCAGAGGTCCTCTTTGCGAGAGATAATGTCCACCTCAACTCTAAAATGCAGATAGTTCCAAGCCTAGTGAACTCTATTAGCTCAACACACACACACACACACACACACACACACAATCAAGTTCCCTCATAAATATTTTAACAAAACCTGAAAGAAGGGGTCCACACCACAGTAAAACGATGAGATAAGATGATAGAATGAAATTTATTCCAAGTATGCAAAAGGAGGTTCATTGGAGGGGCGAAATTATATCATCACCGTTACTGAGAATAAAAGGCACTTGACAAAATTCGACATCCACTCCTGATTAAAACTGTTAGAATGCAAAATAAAGTAAAAGGCCCCCAGTAGGGTAAAGCATAGAAATGACAATAGCGTATGTGACAGCTACAGGACAGAGAGGAATAAAGTAGGGTGCGGTTGCCACTAGGCAATGTTGTGAATTTTTTTTACTGTTATTTAAATTATTTTACATATACATTGTCTCATATATATTTATACATGTCATAAATATCATATATGATAGTTATAATAAAATGATTTATCAAGGGGCTTTTGGTTATTTCAAAGGTTCTTTCATCTTTAAATATACGAATTTATTATCTAATATGCAGGTAACTCCTAAAATCTAAGAAAAACAAGAAATTGGATAGAAAAATACATGACAGAAATAGGGAATTCCTAGAAGGGAAGAATATGAATGGCTTCTAATTGTAAGAAGAAACATTTGTTCCTAGAGCTAATTAAAACAATTAAAATCACCAAGAGATACCGGCTTGCATTTATGGACTGTCAAAGCTTGGGGAGCTGAAAAATGCCACGGCTGG